>PVJH01018929.1:0-43999 GCA_004026705.1 Nesogale talazaci
CGCTCTTCCAGGTCTTGTGGAAGGACCTCGGAGACAACTGAGCTGGCCTGAGCATACAGCATGTCCTGTCTTAAGTGCCCTGTCAGGCCAACTGGCTCTTTGTATGTCAGCAATCAACTTACATCATCAGCCAGAGCGATGAGCCAGAGGAAAAGAGTAGAAGGATGGCTAGTTTTTATTTTCTTTTAATGTGGGTGTATTTTGATTTGGTTTGGTTTTTCCCGTCTTCTTTCCTTCTCCAGTCAGGCACTTGGGTCCTGACTACTGTGGGGGAGGTCATCTCCATGTCCTGCTCTTGTGCGCTCTCCCGCAGCGTCCCCGTGCAGGCGTTGCATAACAGCCTTGCTGCAGGGAACACCTACACAAGAGGGCATGACAGTTGGACAATGGGCAGGCAGAGGCTGCCCGGGGAAAACGGAGTCATTCACGGGCTGTGTGAGAGGCAGCTCTGTTCCAGACTTGGCTCCCTGGTAAATGAAGTGCGCGATGGACAAAGGGGGAAACTTTACACTTTCGCAATTTTCCCACAGTGGCAGGCTCACCGAACAACAAGGCTCTCGTTGGCTTCAAGGAGAAAAGCCAAACATATCCATAGACTTTGCTTTCTCTCCCAGATGGTCATTTTCTGCCAGAATCGCAGGACCAGCTTCCCCGGAGGGAGCGGCCAGGGCACACTCGCTCTGGGTCGAAAACGGAAGGAGGCTTCTGCCTCAGCAGGTCGGTACCATGCTGCTCAGTGGGTCGCCATTCTGCAGTGACCCGTGACCCCCACTTCACCTTGGTGCTAGCTTGCCACTTGAAGCAGAAAGAAACGCCGTCTGTCAGGAGGATGACTGAAGCGGGAATAACAATGTTCTCTCTAAGTGTCAGGAAGGCCCTCTCCCTTCTGCTAGGCTCCTTCAGGGAGCATCTGCCTTAACACAGCCAGGCAGCTCACCTGGTGTGTGTATGGGTGGGGGAGGAGGGGGCATTGTCAATGGAGGGAGAAGAGGGGCCCTGTTGCAGGGTTGGAGCACGTGCAAGGAACGCAGAGCTTCGGAGCCCAGAGGCTCTCTGTATTGGAATTCATACCTCAGCTGTGGGCATGGGCTAGGGCAATTTAACTGAGCAGCTATGCGTATCCTACAGAGGGTATTTATCTATTTAAAAATTTTAACTCATTTGTTGTTGCTGCTGCTGTTGTTGTTGAAAACGATTTCCAGCCAAGCACTTTCTAATCGGATCATCTCTGCGTGTGCAAGAGATGAAGACATTCTTTGAGTTGTGCGGATATTCTCACTCTCCTTTCTGAGCTGGGCTTTCTCCAGCAGGGTGCACTCACGGCCGACTACTGTCTTGTCTGCAGACGGGGCCTGTTGGCACTCCAGAGTCAGGTCGCTCTGTGGGCTGCATGGGCGGCTGCTCCTGCCCACCAGGACTCGTGCAGGAGAAAGGCGAGCTCTGTCCACCTGCCCCGCAAAGACTCCCAAAAGCCGCAGCTAGGGTCAGAATGAACTCAAGGCAATGTGTTTGCTTTGCTTCTTTTAGATGGTTTACAAAAGCAGAAGGTACCATAGTGCAGTGGTTCTCAACCTGTGGGTCACGACTCCTGTGGGGGTCGAACAACCCTTTCACAGGGGTCGCCAAAGACCATCAGAAAACACATATTTCCCATGGTCTAAGGAACCGAGACACCGCTCCTCTACCCATCTCCAGGCAGGTCTACCCATGTGCCTGCCCACGTGCAGATAATGCCCCCATCCGAGTACCCTGTGTGCAAACTGTTACCCATGTGACACCATGCTTCAAGACAATATTTCACTTATTTGTCATGAGAAAGAAATATTTCACAATCTATAATGACATACTGTTTTGTGATTAATCTCTATGCTTTAAGTATGGTCAATTTGTAACAGGGAAAATACATCCTGCATATCAGATATTTCCATTATGATTCATGACAGTATCAGCATCACAGTGATGAATAGCAATGAATATAATTCTATGCTTGAAAGGTCACCACAACATGAGGAACTGTATTAAAGGGTGGCAGCATTAGGAAGGTTGAGAACCACTGGCATTGTGGGTTATTTATTGGGCTGCTAACTACAAGGTCAAATGTTCAAAAACACCAGCCACTCCAGAGGAGAATGAAGAGGCTGCCTGCTTTCATAAAGATTTATAGTCTTGGAGACTCACAAGGGCAGTTCTTTTCTGTCCTATGGGGTCAGTGGGTGTCAGAATCAAAAGCAATGAGTTTGGTTTGGTAACAGACAGAATGCTAAAAGCAGACATTCTTAACTAGTTAAGCTAATGTTTGATTTTAGATGTCAGAGGTCTAAAGAGTTTCTCAGGAGTTCATCTAGCCTCCCTGAGTCCAGACGAATATGAGATTCTGTTTTATATTTGCCACCCTCCCCCCCTTTTTGATAGAGATTCTTGTATTGAATCATTCTTTAAAATGTTAAGTAGGCTGAGCCCCGGTGGCGTAGTGGTTGTGCGCAGGACTGTGGCCCACTGAGTTGGAAGTTCAAATGCAGCAGCAAGGCTGGGCCTCCTACTCCCACCACCAGAGGACAGTGATGCCCCCAAAACAAACAAACAAACAAACAAAACAAATGTTAAGTAGTGGTACTTCTTACTGTGATCAAGTTGATTCTGAATCATAGGGCCCCTATAGCACAGGCTAGCACTTCCCCTACAGGTCTCTAAGACTGGAATTCTTTATGGGATAGGAAGCCTCGACTTTCGCCTCCGAAGGTAGCTGGGCACAGTCCAGGTCTTCCAGCTCCTGGCAAAGGAGGCAGAAGTTCAGGAAGTCAATTAGTCTTAAATTCCATTTGCTCCTTGTGTCCAGGTGATTGGAAATATTTTGGCCATGAGATAAAATGCAAGGTTTTTAGAAGGCATGATTTACTAGCATAGAGTCCAGTGTATGTGTGTGTGTGTGTGTATAGATATAGAGAGTGTGCATGTTGGTTAAGTTTACTCAGCTTACTCAGATACAAATCCCTCTATATATCTATATATGTGCATATGTATATGTTTGTGTCTATGTGTATATAATACATATGCATATATATAACATATAATTGCTATTAGATGTTATCAAACCAACTTCAACTCATGGCAACCCTATATACGACTTAAGGAGGCGTCCCCCTCCTGCCTCACCCTCATCACCCTTGTTGTATCCGAGCCCAGTTTTGCAGCTGGGTGTCGATCCATCTCACTGAGGGTCTTCCTCGCTGACACTGCCTTCTCCACGTGTGGGTAACATGTCCCAGTACGTGTCCAAGTCTCACCACCCTTGCTCTAATGGAACGCTCTGTCCTTCCTCCAAGAAAGATCTGGTTGTGCTTTCAGTAATTCATGGTTGCTTTCATCTTTTTCACCAACACTTATTTCAAGTGCAGAGGTTATTCTTCAGTCTTCCCTTTTCAATGATCCACTCTCACATGCACGTGAGGTTACTGAAAATACCACCCAAAGAGGTGCAAGCTGAAGAAGACTCTGGTGCAGTGGTTAGACACTCTGGTATCAAGCTGATGGGCCTGAACCTGCTTTCGAAACTTGGGAGCTGTGTGATCTTGATCACTGTGTTTTTTGTTTCCCAATAGTGGTCAGTAAGGAAGGAAGGTGGGCAGAATAGAGCAGGAGTCAGGCCCCGGAGGGCGGGCTGTGGGGGTGGTAAGGCACATCTTTTCGGAGGTGAGGTCCCGCTCACAGCGCTGAGCGCTCTCATGTGGCCGGCAACATTTTCAAATAAGAACCCTCACACACCAGGGGGAAAAATTCACAACAGATCGATGTTGTTTAATGCCTCGGAGCCTGGAAACCATTGCACAATGCTGCTGTTAGATGTTACTGTTTAAATCTATACTGGCTTTAATTATTTTAAAAAGAGAAACCTTTAAGATGGTCTCATTTTATGTCTCTTGGATAGACTTGCAACTGGAATCAAGTTGATGTGTCTTTCCTAACTCCTCTTGCTTAAGGAGGTCCAGCAAAGAATCAAAAGGCCTAAACTATGGGCTTGCAGGTGATCAGAGAGCAGGCACTAGCTAACATTTCCTGCATACTTACCAGTTTAGTGTACCATGCTAGACATAGGACACCCTATGGTGCTAACACTAGAATGGAAGACAGAGACGAACTGGGTTCCATTCAATGAGAATGAAGCCCAGAAGCCTCTGGGAACATGCCCTTCCCAGGATGTTGCATTACAGAGTCTCTAAGCAGAGCTTGGAGAATATGCTAGCTAGATAAAGGTATGGAGATGCACCCAGGCAGAGGGAGGTAGTGTGTGCAAGGGCACAGATGGCCCAGAGAGCCCACATGTGGAATAAACTGCAGTAGATCCACATAGCTGGGAGTCACTGGTGGTTCTCTGGTAGATGTCTCATTTTCTAGGTGGAAGATCCAGGTCCAGAGTCCCAGCACTTCATGTGCAGCCTGTCAGTGGAGCCTTGCTTGTTGCTATAATGCTGGACAGGTTTCAGCAGAATTAGGAAGAACTAATGATTTATTTCTGAAAATCCATTGGTGCAAACCCTGTGATCACAATAGCCCAATCCACAACTAATCATGAAGCTGGCATTCCTCAGTGCTTGGGGCCGACATGAGTCATGGCTGGCTCAGCAGACACTGGCAATAAAGATAATCATTTGGCTGGAATACTGGAAAATGTACTGGAGGTGGGAGGTAGAGGATGGGATGGGTGGGCAGGGCCTAGACCTCCATAATGCCAGCCCTGAAGCCTCATTTCTCCCCAAACAATGCTTTCAATGGAAATAGTTGCTGCTTGGAGCATTGACTGTGTTGTTTTCAATCCTGCAAGGGGAATGCAAAACCAGGCATGGCCCAAGGGTAACTTCTCCCTGTTTTCACTTCAGTGGTCCCCATAATTGCCTTTTTCTTTCCCATTTGGAGGGAATTCTTCAGGCCGTTAAGTTCATGCTTCTCTAACTAGTTCTCTTCTCCCTGCTGACCTTCACGATACGTCTCTGTTGAAAAAGCGAGTTTTCTTGAAATTGATCTAGATCACTCGTTGACTAGACTGTCGCCCATGTCGCTGTTCAAAAGCATCCCATCTTTGAAAATGAAGGATGGCTGTAGGGACAGCTGTACCTACCTCAGAGATATTGGCAGTTCAGCTCCAGACCGTTGAGATGAGAGGTATCACAGTCACACAAATGTTTTAGCTTCCCTGTCCATATAGAAGTTATGTTTACACCAGACTGCAGCCTATTCAAGATGGCCCAGAGCTGGGCTGCTCACTGCGAAGTGGTTTGCTCAAATCTGCCAGCTGCTCTGCAGGATGAAGATGAGGCTGGAAGATTTACAGCCTCTGAAACCCTAGGCAGCATCTCCTCTGTCCAGTAGAGTCACCATGCATCCAAATGGACTCGCTGGCAGTGATTGGGTAGTCTAATAAGCCCAAAACAAACAAACAAGCTCCCGACTCTCAAGTCAGTTCTGACTCATAGTGACACTCTGGCAGCCCAAATGGCAGGGTGGCTACAGTTTGGAAACAAGATCAGCAGTTGGCTACCTGCAGCCACTCCATAGACAAGGCAGGACTTTGCACTGCCATCAAGAGTTACGGTCTCAGAGACCCACGGGAACAGTTCTCTCCTTCCTACAGGGTTGCCGTGAGTTAGGACAGCCACAAGAGTATCGGTGAAAAGTTTCAAATATTGTGAGAACTACCAAATGCGACATACAGACATAAAAGAAGTACATGCTGTTGGGGAAAGGGCACCAAAAAACTTATTGGATGCAGAGTTGTCATAAACCTCTGATTTTTTTAAAGCAATTATCTTGGAAGTACTATAAAGAAAAACACAGGAAGGAAGGTGGGTGAGACTTACTGAATGATTATGAAGTGCAGGACACCATCCTCACTTTACTGATGGAACAGAATAAGACATGATGGAAGTAACATAGGTTATAAATGCCAAGGCTGAGATGCCATCTGATTCCCAAATCACTCTAACAAGATTCCCGCACTATGATATTACAAATGCTTTTGAGGGAAACAGCTTAATAAGATAAAGAGACCTGTGACAGGGGACAGCCCAGTTTTTAGATCAGAAAAAGAACTTTTATATTGTAGGAAAAATATCAGCAAGGTGGCAAATGCAAGCTTTGTGCGGAGTCATGGAGGATTGGAGCCAACAATGTTCTCTCCAGAACACTGGTCCACCCTCCTCATGCCACGACCCTGTGGTGCAGCTCCTCGTGTGCTGGTGGCCACCAACCACAATACTGTTTTCGTTGCTACTTCATCACTGTCATTTTGCTACTGCTATGAATAAGGTGACCCCTGTGAAAAGGGTTGCTCGACCCCCAAAAGGATTGTGGCCCACAGGTTGAGAACCGAGTCTGAGGCAATGAAAGTTGGAGTTAACATACCTTTTGGGGATTAATGTCAATCTTCTGTAAAACCCCATTCTCTGAAGTATAGAGACTTTAGCTGCTCATTAATTACTATAAATATGACAGACTGGCATTGAAAACGCTTATCTCCACAATTTTTCTATAAATTTACAACCCCTCTGAGAAGTAAAATTTACTTGTAAAATGTTCTTCAAAGTCCCCTTTAAATTCTAGAATACTTTTACTCTGTTTTTTAAAAATCATTTTAATGGGGACTCATACAACTCTTATCACAATCCATACATTCCTCCATTGTGTCAAGCACATTTGTACATTTCTTGTCCACATCATTCTCAAAATATTTTCTTTCTACTTGTTCCCTTGGTATCAGCTCACCTTTCCCCTCCCTCCCCACTCTCCCTCACTCATGAACTCTTGATAATTTATAAATTATTATTGTTTTGTCATATCTTACACTCTCCAACATCTCCCTTCACCCACGTTTCTGTTGTCCATCCTCCAGGATGGAGGCTAAATGTAGATCCTTGTAATCAGGTCCTCCTTTTTACCCCATCTTCCTTCCACCTTTCTGTTATATCCACTCTCACCACTGGTCCTGAAGGGATCCTCTGTCCTGGATTTCCTATGTTTCCAGTTCCTATCTGTACCAGTGTACTTCCTCTGGCCTAGCCAGATTGTAAGGTAGAATTGGGATCATAATAGTGATGGAAATGAGAGGAAGAAGCATTAAAGAACTAGAGGAAAGTTGTATGTCTCATTGTTGTTATACTGGAAATTGTCAAGGATTTAATCTAGTTTGAGTCACAATAAAAGCTCATGGAGGCAGCAGTCAAAAAATTCAAAGGACACATTACATTGCAAAAATCCCCATACTGGGAATTTAGGATAGATGATCCCTTCAGGACCAGTGATGGGAGTGGTGATACCAGGAGGATGGAGGGATGATGGAATAGAAAGGGGGAACCAATTTCAGAGATCTACATATAACCTCCTCTATGGGGTACAGACAACAGGGAAGTAAGTGAAGGAACATATTGGAAAGTGTACAACATGAAAAAATAACAACAATTTGTAAATTATTAAGAGTTGATGGGGATGGGTTGTGGAGAGGGAGGGGAAATATGGGAAGCTATTACTGGGGACCTAAGTGGAGGGAGGATGTTTTGAGACTGATGATGACAACAAGTGTGCAAATGTGGTCTGCATACAATTGATGTATGTATGGATCATGATGGGTGTTTTATTAGCCCCCAGTAAAATTATTTATTTAAAAAAATGAGGGGGAAAGAGAAGCTTATACCAAGGGCTCAAGTAGAAAATATTTGGAAATGAAAATGGCAAAATGTGTACAAATATACTTGATACAAATGATGTATTGAATGCTATAAGAGCTGTAAGAGCCCCCAATAAAATTATTGAAAGAAAAAAAATTCCCTGCACAGGACCTCCTTAAAGTGTTAAAGAGCATAGATACCAATTGAAGAATTATGGTACAGTTGACCTAAATCATGGCCTTTCAAATCATTTCATATATATGAGAGAGCTGGGCAATGAATAAAGGAGACTGGAAAGAATTGATACACTTGAATTATGATGTTGGTGAAAAATATTGAAAATTTAATGAACTGCCAAAAGAACAAACAAATTTATCCTGGGAGTGGTATCACCAGAGTGCGTGTTGGAGGCAAGAATAGTAATATTTGATCTTATGTACTTTGGGCATGTTGTAAGAAGAGTCAGCCCTTAGAGACAAATGGCATGATGCATAGTGAAGTAAGGGTCACCAAAGAAGAGGAAGACCCTGAAGGAGACAGATTAATACAATGGGCACAAGCATAATAATTGTGAAGATGGTGCAGGACCAGGCAGGATATGGTTCTGCTGTACATAGGGCCACTGGAGAGCACTTAACAGCCACAAAAAATATTACTCTAATAACCTTACAACTTACAGGTTAGTCATATGAGATCACGTCATGGGGGATGATCACCTCGTTACATCATTCCAAGCCACTGAGAATCATGATCCAGCCAAGTTGACACATATTTTTCAGGGCTCACAAGTCATTCTGTGGAAACCAGCCAAGGATCATCTTGAAGCTGAATAGGAGGGGAAGCTGCCCTAAGGAGGAAAGGGATGAGTAGCAGAGGTAGACTAAGCTCACTCCTCTGTTCCAGTCCAGTCCTTCTCTCCTAGGGCTGTCTCTCCATCTAGCACAAGGTTCACGGACTGACCCTGCTCACCCTTTCCACAATGAGACAAGTGAAAACTGGTGGTCAGGTAATCTCTGAGGCCAGGATTGACTGTCTTGGTAGTCTGTGCTTCCTGAAAACAATGCAGACAAGTTAAGAGAACATGCCAGTAGGATCTATAGAGCTAGACATAGCACAAGTCACACAGCCTCTGAGTGGCAGTACAGCGTTTGCCACACAGGTTTTAGTTGACTTCAACATACGCCTGACAATGGAGGGTGGTCAGTTACAATTCAGGTGACAAAGGGGGGAACAAAGAAAGCCCAGTGTTGAATACATATGAACATATAACTTGTGAACATTGCCAGCACTGAAGAAACTTCTAGACACCATTAACTCTATATAGCTTCATGTCAGATGCCATTAGAATGACACCGAACATTTCAACCCTTTATTGTGCTCACTGTGGGACCAGTTGAGTATTGAGCGCCCTGTGGGGAAAAAGGAAGACATTCAGCTCTGAAAACTCAGCTTATTGGCTTAAGGAACTTACACTTCAGAGCAAAGGTTCTCGTTGGTCCCTTTGGATGGTTGTGGCTAAGGGACATGCTCGAATCCCTAAATAGAAATAAGTGTTGGTCACCAGAGCAGTGTGGTCAGGCCCTTTCTGCACAGGAGGTCACTTCGGGTCCCAGAAGTTACTTGTTGAGCCTTAGCATATAAACAACCAATGTGAATTACTCACTTCAGAGGCTGAAAAACACCCAGTGCCCCCAGATTGTCAAATGGAGTGTTCCGGCATAAAACTTCTTAGTCACCTGGAATCCAGCCAAAGTAAACTGCAAGTCCTGTGCCACCCACACCTCAGTGCAGACAGGAGTGGAAAGGGAAATCCCAAGCAAATGTAAAAGCCAGCTGTCAACCACATCCAGGGGCCCCCTCACCCTTGACCCCAGAGTGACTTTCCCCAGGTAGGAGAGGATATAATGAGAAGCATATCAGGGAAGAGTTTTCAATGGCACCTCTGTTTGGGGCCAGCCTGAGTGGGGCCACGGCTTACATAACCGTTTGGCACAGAGACAGGTCCTGGCGGAAGCCCTTGGGTTTCCAGCAGCATATAATCTTCTTTGATTTCTCTGTTTGCTCAGCAGTTTCATGTGGTTGGGGGAGGCAGCAGTGCAGGAGGAGGCAGGATTCCGATACACACTGCAGTCTTCTGTTTCCTTCTGTACAGCAGACTCCAGTCAGATGCCCGCAGTCCGGGAATTAGCAAGGGCCACACTGATCCTGTGGTCTCTGCAGGGAGAGGAGCTGCACCAGCACTCAGTCTCAGGCTAACGAGGAGAAGACAACTCAGCTCTGCACTAGGTCGATGGCCGGGCAGCCTTGAACCGGTCTACCAGCTGCCCCTGAAACTGTTGACCCTCTTTCTGTAATCACTGTGCTACCCATTCTCCAATGAAGCATCTCCCTAAATCATATACCATGTCCCTCCAGGGCAGTTTTTCCAGGCCTTGTGGGTTCCTGTCCATGCCACCGTCTGTCTTTATGTACCAGGTTGTTCGTGCTGGAACCTTGGGCATATGGAAGCAACTATCTGGTTGACACCAAGTTTCCACTTCACTTGCTAAAAAATATAATTTCCCCCTATGATTCTAACTGATATCCTCAGGTAGGCATTTGACTGATAGCAAAACTGGCAGTTTAACCCACCAGTCACTTGTTGAAAGACTAATGAAGCCATCTGCTCCCGTATAGAGTTGTAACTTCAGAAACCGTCAGTATGGTGGGTATGAGTTCGAATCAACCTCATGCCAGTGGGTTTCTTTTGTGATTCCCTTGGAACGGGGCAGTAACTGTGTCTGTAGACACTTTCTGTAGTCCTGTCTACTCCATATTGGCTTAGAGGTCTCCCCTTCATTATTTTACTTGCCTGTCCCCTACAGACATTTCGGAATGAGCTCCCTATTCTGTCCTAGCTCTCCTCATTCCAAATGACCTCTCTGTCTCTCCCACAAGGTTGTATGCTATTTGGGAAAGAGACAAACACCCCCCCCCCAAATGGATCACTCATGTATTCAGTCAGTGACTGTCTTTGGAGTCCCCACTTGCACAGAGCACGAAGCGTCAGTCATTTCTTGAGAAGTATCCTTGTCACCATGGCCCTCTTGGTGCCCGGCCCTTAGGACTCGTTCCATATGTGTGTTAAGAGTGAATGAACCAATGAGTGAGTCTCCTTGCATGTGTCCTGGAAAGCTTGGCATTGTGAGTCTATTGACAAAGATGTCTATACTCTCAACCTTGTAAACAGGTTTGCTCCCAAGTAATTTGCATGATCTTGAATGTTGCACTCATCTGCTTTTATAATGTTCCATCTGCACATGTCGCTAGAACTGTTTCCTTACCCAGTCCCACAGAAATGCTTGGGTGAGACCCTGGACACTGCTGGAACCTTCATGCCCTTCTCAAGCTGGCCTCTCAGTCATGAATGTCCTTCATCTTGTTCTTTCCTTTGCCTAGTTACCATCCCTCTCCTGTTGAACTCTGAAGTCTTAGCCTAAACCACACCTTAAAAATCCCTCCCTAAGCCCCTCAAGGCTGAGTTATAGGCCTGAGTCTCTGTTCCCATTTTCTATGCATATTGCTTATGAACCTGTGTCTGCCACTATGCTGTAAGCCCCCTGGGGCCGGGAACTGGCTCTTGTTAGCTCTGTATTCTCAATGCTGCCGCGGTGTATGATTAAGTCGATTCCAACTCACAGAAACTTATAAGAGAGTAGAACGGCCCTGTAGATTCCCAAGGCTGTAAACCCTAAGGGAACAGATAGTCTCTTTTCAGTCCCTTGGAGCAGCTGGTGGGTTTGAACTACTTTGTGCTTAACAGTCCCATACATAAACTATGTCATCACAGCTCCTTAGGGCAGAGTGTAATTTTCTCCGTAGGCTTTGTCTTTACAGGAGTACATCAGCAGCTACTTTGTGCTCCTGGGAAACACCTGCTGGTTTCAAATTGCTGACCTTTCAGCTAGTCACTGAGCACTTGACTGTTGAACCGCCAGAACTCTCTAAGTACATAATGGGAACTCTCTCTCTCTCTCTGCTCTCCTACCTCTGAGATATAGCGAGTTTGACTACAGATCACGGTAATAAAGCAAGTCACAAGAGATTTTGGTTTTCCCAGTGCATACCTAAGTTATGTCTACCTTATCCAACAGTCTCTTGAGGTTTGATGGTGACCCAGGGTGTTAAGCCCTGGGATGCTAACCAAAAGGTTGGCAGCATGAACCCACCAGTCATTGTGTGGGAAAAGATATGGTGGTTGGCTTTTGTAGCAATTTATAGCTTTGGAAACACTATCAAGCAATTAACACTCTGTCTTTGGGGCCATTATGAGTCAGAATCCACTTGATGGTAGTGGCTAGTCCATTGTGTCATAGCATTATGAAAAACTTTGAAATATTGGAGGGATTGCCAAAATATAACCCAATGGCCAAGAGTAAGCATATGCTATTAGGAAAGCACTGTGAGAGGCTTGCACCAAGCAGTGTTGTCACAGACATGAAATGTATATAAAACATGGTATCTTGAAGCTCCATAAAATAAAATGTAATACTGTGAGGCCTTCCCATACACACACACACACACACACACACACACACACACCAGTGATTGTGCTTACAAGTGTAACCCTAGCCCCCCAGCACCTGCTGTTCTGGCACAGCATCAGGACACACACACCCCTGAACTTCAGAATTCCATGCACAGCCCAAGGGACTGGCCAGAGAGCCAGCGGGAGGCTTGCTCTGTACAGAGCCTAGCTTTCTTTTGATGGATCATGTTCTTTCCTTATTATAATCATGATCTTTCCCTATTATAATCGCTGTACCCATGCTGAGTATTGTCCAGGCTCTCAGTATTGGAATACATGGGACTCTTTTGCTTTTCATGTGAAAACAATGCCACCTGTTCACTAGATGGAAATTCTGGAAGATGTCAGAAAAGCAACCCCCAGATATACCTCAGAGGGATTCTGATTAGGAAGTAGGCCAGGGTATGACAGGAATAACTGATCTATGGTACTCCCGGTTTCATGTGTCCCCCGCCCACCCAAACACTTTGATCTTAAAGTTCAGAACTTTTCTTTCCGATCTGTTTCTAGGGGACCCATTCCTCCTTAAATCTCGGTTTTGTGGTCCGAAGGGTGGTAATTCAAGCACCAAACCAAACTCATTGCCACCCAATCCATTTGAACTCATAGTGACTCTGTAGGACAAGGTAGAACTCCCTGTGCGCTTCAGAGACTAACTCTGTACGGGAGAAGGTTGCCTCATCTCTCTCCTGTGGAGTGTCTGACTGTTTACCTTGTCATTAACAACCCAAGCCATAACCAACTATGCCAGGTTGAATTCCATGCATATTAAATGCCTAAAAGCACTTGTGCTTACAGTATTACAATGTGCGGTGGTAGGTCCCTAGGTCCCCAAGACTAAAGAGACTAATAAGGCTTAGCTTACAATATAGATTCCAAAAATACAACTGGAAAGATTATGAAAACTTATTAAACATGACTAAATGATGAGGGAACAAATCACTGGACCTGGGATTCAGACTTATTGTCCTGGGGTTAATTGGCATAACATTGTTCACAAAGACAATGTTCTATACGCTACGGGGTGAGTAATGACTAGAGTCTTAATAGCTTGTAAATGGCCATCTTTGTTGCAACTATTGGTCTTTCTTGCAGAAAAGGATAATAATGAAAATTAACAGACATATTTAAATAATTAATCCAATGAGCTAATGGATTATGCAAACATCAGTCTCTAAAATCCTGAGACTAGAATAATTAGATGGTGCCCTGCTAACACTACCAACAACTCTGAAAAGGTCACACTAGAAGGTCGTGGATAGAGTGGAAAGAAATGTGTAACAAAGCTCAAAATCTTGCGAAGAACCTGGTATACTGGTTGAAAAGAGACAGGTGGAGATCCCTAAGACTATGACTCTTACTCACCCTCAGGTCAGGACTTGCTCCCACTCTCGTGACAGAATAATCAATCATTTATGATAAAAAGGGTAGCATTTATACAATGGCAAAGTTCAGAATGTTAGGGAAAAATATGGAATAGAAACAAGAGAGAGGGATCAAGCTGAATAAATGATGATATATTCAGGAAATTGCAATGGATGAGCTGATATAAAATGCATATGAATTGTTTAATGTAAAATTGATGATCTCCTCTGGAGACTTTCACCTTATCCACAATAAAAAACCTTAAAATAAGAAGTATACTCCCTATGGCTTAATTTACATGAATTTCAAGAATGGGGAAATAAATATACATAAATAGAGAGAGATAGAGATAGGGAGAGAGGGAGGAGAGAGAGAGAGATAAAGAGAGAGAGAGACATAAAATTGAAAATAGAGCCTGACACAATCACTGAAGACAAATGTGTGCATAAGCAAAAGTGGTGAAGAAAGTTGATGGTGCCCAGTTATCAAAAGATATGCATCTGGGGTCTTAAAGACTTGAAAGTAAGTGGCCATCTAGCTCAGAAGCAACAAAGCCCACATGGAAGAAGCACAGCAGCCTGTGTGAGCACAAGGTGTCTAAGGGATCAGGAATCAGGCATCAAAGAACTAAAAATTATATCATTTTAAATGAGGGAGTGCAGGTTGGGAATCCAAAGCCCATAGGTAAGTAAAGGGGCATCGCCTTAGAGAAGGGTCACAGGGAGGAGGTGAGCCAGTCAAGGTAGAGGGTAGCAACAATGAAATATGCAACTTTCCTCTAGTTCTTAAATGCTTCCCCCACCACCACCACTATCATGAACCCAATTCTATCTTACAAATCTGGCTAGACCAAGGGAGGTACACTGGTGCAGATAGAAACATGGGGAATTCAGGACAGATGATCCTTCAGGACCAGAAGTGAGAGTGGTGATATGGGGAGGGTGGAGGGAAGATGGAGTAGAAAGGGGAACCAATTGTAGGGATCTACATATAACCTCCTCTCTGGTATACAGACAACAGGGAAGTGGGTGAAGGGACACATATTAGACAGTGTATGATATGACAAAATAATGATAATTTGTAGATTATCAGGGATTCATGAGGGAGAGGTGGAGGGAAGTAGGTGAAGTATGAAGAACTGATACCAAGGGCTTAAGTAGACGAAGGATGTTTCGAGAATGATGATGGCAACAAATGTACAAATGTGGTTTGCATTCAATAGATGTATGTATTGATTGTGATAAGAGTTTTATGACTCCCCCAATAAAATTATTTAAAAAATCAAAATAGATGTTGTCTATTGTACTAACCTGGTGTTGATTAGGAGGGAGATTTTCTCAGGTTGTGATAGTGCTCTAGACTATAACCAGATTGTTCATATGGGCATATATATTGCTTGAAACTTTTTGAAGTACACCTGCAATGTTTGTGCATTTCACTGTCTGGAAATTTTAATGCAATTAAAAGTAATTATTTGTCTAACATATTTTTGGAACTAGTCTGCTAGTACACTAAACAAATCCAGGGATCATATTATGGAAAAAAACAAGCAAAACTATCTGCTCTTATGGAATTTCTATTCATGTGGGTCAGTTTCATGTGTACAATGAGAAAGGGCAAGCGAATATATATCCTCCTGGAAATTGTTGACTTTTTTCAAGGATTTGTCAATATCAAACTAAAGGGCTGTTCAGAACACTTAACTAGGTGATTTGGGTTGTCTGTATATTTGGGTAGCAGTACTCTGAGACATTCCAACATATTTGCCTTGCCTCCTGATAAGCAGATGCTTGGCAAAGGGGACAGAGCTCAAGATCTGCCTTATCTCAGAACCTGACATCAAGGACTGTGCCAAAGTATGCTCTGAAGGGAGGTTCCTGCCTGGGCAGGCCATTTGTTGAGGGTAAAGTGCACGTTAGTTGGAGAATGACGAGGTCAATAGTGAGAGAGGACCAATCTTCAGCTCTGCAGATAGAAGAAGAAAAGGGTTGGAAGCAAATATGATTTGGTCATTTTCACCAACAATTGAAATCAAGGAACTAAACAGAACAGAAAACCAAGATTGCTCCAAAGTAACCTGAAGAAGCTAATGTGTATGTGAGTAGTTTTTACAGACTTTCAGTTTGGCTAGAATAATAAATTGGATGAATTGGTTTTATTTTTTTTTGCTTTATTTTCTGTGGCAGTTAGATTTTATATAAACTTGAACTTATATGAAAGGGTAAGGGTAGAATCCAACCTATCAATAAGGTGCAGCCCGATGCTACCTCCTTGGTGGGGGAGGGGTGGTGGTGACCTTTTTAAAGGGAGAAATTGGGCATTTTCTCTCTCTGCCCCGCTGCTGTCTTGCTTGCTAAGGCTCTGTTCCTGCCTCTGAGGTAGGCTCATTGTGGGTCACCTGACCCTGAGAGCTATGGGCATCCTTCCATGTTTCCACTGACCTTGACTCTATGCAATTTGTCTGATGTTCCTGCATTCTGTTTGATCTTTCTGTGACATTGGTCTGCAGCTGGGTGAATCTGAAGAGAGCTCCAGCTTGCAGCAGATTTAAGGACATAAGTTGGATTAGGCTGGGGTGCCTTTTTGATATAATATTATTTCTTGATTTAAAGCTCTTTGCTATGCATATATGAGTGTCACTGATTTTGTGTCTCTAGGCAACCCAGCCTAACACAATGACCATGATTTATAAATTATCATTGCCGAATGTGCTAAACCATCACTTGTAAACGCAGATGCATTAAACATGAATGATCGAAGACCTAGCAAGCTGGGTGATGACATCAAGAACAGCCTGCATGAAGAAAGCAAAAGATCATTAAAAAGACCAGAAATAAAGAAAACATCTTCTTTGCCTCTCACGAAATTTACTTTAACTGTTTTGTCAGAGATTAGCATTTCTTAAATTTTAAAAAAGAAGACTTTTCTTTCGATTGTATTAGTTTGATGTACATTTCTTCCATCTTTAATTTTGGTCTACGTTTGTCTTTATATCTAAGGAACGCTTCTTGGAAACAGTAAATTAAAGGCTCATGTTTTCTTACCCATTCCCTCATTTTTGTCTCTTAACTGGTAAATTTGATCCATTTACATTTAGTGTTAATATTAATCTTATTGCTTACTTAGCTTATATGATTTTATTTTTTTGAGGTTTTAACTGTTTCTTTGATAATTATTTGTTTTCTGTAGTTCACCCTGCAAATTCAAAACAGTGTGTTGTCTTTTGCAAATGGTTTGATACGTGCTCTTTCAACTATTTACTGTCTGCTCTAGGCCCTCTGGGTTTTCAGTTTTTTAATCTTCATGTTGGAGTCTTAGCTGAGCTTTCCTGTTTGGATTTATTTAGTTCTCTTTTACTTTGAATATCACTTAAATAACATTTTCTTCATAATATTTTCTCTGATAATTTTAGGATACTATCTTTTGTTATAGAATCTCTGCCAAATAATTCATTTATATGCATACATATGTAGTAAAAGTGGTCTTGTTTTTACAAATTCCTTTCATTTTTCCTTATGAGAAAATGATTTTATTTTTCTCTCATATCTGAGAGGTGCTTTTGCTGGATATAGGATTCGTGGTTGGCAGTTTGTTTTAATTTCATAATCTTGAACATATCAATCCAATACTTTATTTTCTACGTGGAAAATGTTCAACCTGGGCTGAGCCCCGGTGGCGTAGTGGTTGTGCGCGGGACTGCGGCCCACTGGGATGGAGATTCGATTCCAGCTCCACGGAGCAAAGGCTGGGCCTCCTACTCCCACCACCTGAGGGCAGTGATGCCCAAAAAACAAAAAAAAAACAACAATAAAAAAAAAAAGAAAATTTTCAACCTATATTTAGTTGGCCTTTATATGTGATTGTTGTCTTTGTTGTGCTGTTTTCAGGATTGTTGTCTTTTAATATTGAAAAGTTTAATGTGACATGATGATTTCCCTTGGAGCTAAATTATACATCATCAACTAATTTCTCTATAGCTAATATTTTTCTTTCTGCTCTGGAATATTTATCAAGCAAATGTTGGTCCTTTGGATAATGACTTATAAAATTTTAGATTTTCTTCAGGTTTTATGAGTCATTTTTATACCTCTATCTTCTTGTATTTTGGCCTCAAGAGAATTATCTTCCAGATCACTGATTCTGGTTCCATTATTTCAATCCTTCTATTTTGTTCTTTCATAGTGTCATCCACTTCTAATATTGCGGTGTTTGCCTTTCATATTTCTATTTGAGGTTGTTGAATTATTTAAAGCTTTTCATTCATTTTGTCAAAATGTTCTTTAAAGAATTCCTGAATTCCTTTATATTTGCTTCTGTTTGGGTTTTTATTTCTCTATTTATATCAAAAGTTTCCTCCATTTGCTTAAAGAAACTGGGAACCATCATTGTAAGCTCCCTCCTGGGAAGATCCATGGTCCTGTCCTCCACCGTGTCCATGTCAGTATGTGCTGTAGTTATCTGATTATTTTCTTCTCTTTCCACAAATGTGTGGAGATTGACTATTGTTCTGGAGGCATAGAGTTATTGCTTGTTTGTTTATATATTTGTCTGCAAGTACAAAGCAATTCCCACACACCTGTTGTGAAAACCAGGTAGTCACGCATGACCACATAATTCAGCAGCAGCCTATAGCCAGTAGGAGCCAAAGGCAGAAAACAATTGTATATTGTTCTCTATCAAAGAATAGTTTCCTGATCCTTGAGCTGCAGCATGTGTTACTTGAGGAAGCTCTACTCATAGACCAATGGTGTCAGAAAGCATGATGGTAGTTTTAGGTAACATAAGACTGTGAATGTGCTGACATTGTGTCTAGGTCAGTTCATGTCAATCTGCCAGGAACTCTCGCCAAATCCTCTTTACCACATTTTCTCAACTATCCTTTGGAGCAATTCTAGGGAGGTGGGGTGGAAGCGTGGGGAGTGGGTCATGGAACCCAGGCTAAAACACAAGAAGTTCTCCACCTTTCTATAGTTTTCATTTGTTGGTGGAAGTCAACCTCCCCCTTGCAAGGCAGTTCAGGATTCTGACTTGTGGGGACCCTACAAGATAGAGCACATTTGTTCCATAGGGTTTGTGAGGCTACACCTCTCTACCGAAGCGGCTGTCTCATTTCTTTCCCACAGAGGGACTGGTACATATGAACCACTCACCTTTGCTTAGCAGCCAAATGCCTAATCCATGGAATACATAAGGTGGGGGGGGGGGGCAGTGCAAAAAGGACATCTTGGGAGGCCTGAGAAGATGATTGTGTGCTTTGTGAATCTAGGGTGTTTTCACACCAGCTCTAGCAGGGCACCTCTCTGTCTCTCTGCAACACTCCCTTCCTCTCAGAAGCAGTGAATCTCTGAGGAGACAACTATTCTCTGTGGGCCACCATGACCTTTGCTACTGTTTGCTTTCTAGACTTCTGACTCAATTTCATGCCTTTGTATGCCTTGGGCTGCAGTTCACAAGGTCGGCAGTTTGAAACCACCAGCTGCTCTGAGAGAGAAAGGCTTTTTACTCCCACGAAGAGTTGCAGTCTTGGGAACTCACAGTGGGCTGATCTCCCCTGCCCTGCATCCCACTATGAGTCAGCATGGACTAGGTAGCAGTGATTTTGGAAGTTATTTTGAGCCTGGCGACTTGAAGATCTTGACTGACTTTTATAGCTTTTCTATTGTGTTGGAAGGAAGCATTTAGGAAGATCTTCAGAGTTTCAGAGGCCTCTGAGGGTTAGTTATGAGCATATTCACTATAGCTTTAAAATAGTCAAACAATACAGAAGGATAAATTAGATACAGAGAAGCTGTACAATGAAATGCAAAACACTCAGTACAAATGGTGTTTTAGGCAAATATTTGTGGAGCTATTAAATGGGAAAAAATGATGAGGTGGCTTGTATGCTATCATTCATTTGTGTGTGTGCACATGGTAAATAGTTATACCTAGAACAAAAGTGAAACAAGTTGCTATTAACTTTGATTTTCCTGGAGAAGTGAGATCATAAAGATTTAAATTTTCATTGTATTTGCTTACCTGGATTTTCTAAATGTCCTACAATGAATAAAGAAAAAAGCTATTCTGTAAAGAAAATAATAAAGTGCCTAAGAAAAAGTTAATAAAATATAAATCACCAAGTTGAAAACTCATGGTTCTCCCAATGAAAATTATTAGTAAGGATAGCCTTGGTTCTTGAATTTTGCTCTTTTTTAATATCTATGTTAAGTGCATTATTAAATATAGTTTACTTGTATGCCTTTAGAAGACTATTTGCATAAGCTAACTGACAATCTATCATAATGCTTATTCAGAATTAAAGTCTCTGTTCTCAAGCTGGAAAACAAGGTCATTGCCAATGAACACACAGACTGGAAAGCCCCATAAACTACTGAGATGTGGACAAGACACCATGGGTCACATTACATTCTTTCTTTTTAAAATTCTTTTTAAAATCTTTCTTATAAGGAATGTCATGCTATTTATGAGCATTTTATGTAGCCACTCTATTTTGAAAGCCAGGTTTTAAGTTATAATGGTAAGAAAGCTTCCACCCAAGGCAACCCATATGGGAAATTTTAAGATTTCATTCAAGATGAGGTATTCCATTAAGAATCCTGGTGGTGCACTGGCTTGTGTGTTGGGCTAACTACAAAACCAACAGTTCAAAGCTATCAGCTGCTCTGAGAAAGAAAGATGAGGCTTTCCATTTCTGTAAAGGTTTACAGTATGGAAACCCAAAGGGACTGTTCTACATTGTCCTCAGCAGTTGGGATCAACTCAGTGCCAAGAGTTTTTATTCCTATTAAGGACTATAGGATCACATAGCCCATTTTCTTCCCCAAACATTACAGGAGTTACTAAAACTAAGACAGCTTACTAAGCCTTGAGAATGATGTCCCTGCTCACAGCAGCCAATGCACAGAGAGGACCATATGGCCAGCACCACAACACAACAGGACATCCCTCTCACTGACCCATACCCCTACAGGGGACAACCCTGGAGACCCAATGTGGGAATTGTACCCAATATGACCCCACCACACCGAGCAAAACACTAAGAGGATGCCACAAAGTAGCAAGGGGAGCAGAGCAAAGAAGTCCTGGAGGAATACCCAAACTAGACTTTGGGGACAGGGTGTGGCACCCCATCAGACTGGACCAGAAAACACTCCTAAGGATCAATAAGCAGATGTTGAATTATTTACAGGCTTTTCTCTTTTTTTGTCATTGTTTTGCCATTGTATTTTTTGTGGCTTTGTCTTGCTCTGTCTTGTTTTTGTGCATATTATTTTCTCTTCGGGTCTATCTAGATAAGATAAGCTGAATAAACAATTTGAAGGAGAAAACAAAGAGGCTGAGAGTTCCAGCAGGCCTTGGGAGGGGGTAGGTGGGGGAAAGGAAGTGGTATTAACAAACCCAGGGACAAGGAAGCAAGGGATCCAAAATCAGTGACAAGGAGGGTGTCAGAGAGCTGGTAGGGCTTGATCAAGGGCAATGTAACTGAGAGGACTTACTCAAACCCAAAAGAAGGCTGAGCATGAAAACGGAACATGAGGAAAGTAAAAGGAAATAGAGGAAAGAACTAGGAGGCAAAGGGCATTTATAGAAGTCTAAATACAGACAGGTACATATGTAAATATATTTATATAGGACTATGGGGAAATATATCTATGTGCATATATTTATAGGTTTAGTATTAAAGTAGAAGATGGACATTAGGCCTCCACTCAAGTACTCCTTCAATGCAAGAACACTTTGTCCTATTAAACTGACATTCCTTGATGCTCACCTTTCCAACAGGATTGTTGCAGACAAAGCCGGTGCATAAGCAAATGTGGTGAAGAAAGCTGATGGTGCTCAGTTATCAAAAGATATGGCATCTGGGGTCTTTAAGGCTCAAAGATAAATAAGTGGTTATCTAACTTGGAAGCCTGTGTGATCACAAGGTGTCAATGAGATCAGGTATCTGGCATCAAAGAACAAAAAATCATATCATTGTGAATGAGGAGGAGTGCACAGTAGAGACCCAAAACCATCTGTAGGCAACTGAACATCCCCTTACAGAACGGTATTGGGGAGGAGACGAGCCAGTCAGGGTGCAGTGTAGCAATGATGAACCATACAACTTTCCTCTAGTTCTTAAATGCTTCCTCCCCCACCCCACTATCATGATCCCAATTCTACTTTACAAATCCAGCTAGACCAGAGGATGCACACTGGTACAGACAAGAGCTGGAAGCACAGAGAATCCAGGACATATAAACCCCTCAGGACCAGTTGTGAGTGTGGCAATAGTGGGAGGGTAGAACAAAGGTGGGGTAGAAAAGGGGAACTGACAACAAGGATCTACATAGAACCCCCTCCCTGAGGGATGGACAACAGAAAAGTGAGTGAAGACGTCAGACAGTATAAGACATGACAAAATAATAATAATTTACAAATTATCAAGGATTCATTGGGTGAGGCATGAGGGAGGAGAAGAATGAGGAACTGATACCAAAGACTCAAGTAGAAAGCAGATGTTTTGAGAATGATGAGGCAACAAATGTGCAAATGTGGTTGACATAATGGATGGATGTATGGATTGTGATAAGATTTGTATGAGCCCCCAATAAAATCATTTTTTAAAGACCATTTAAAGGAGACAAGTTTGTATGTTTCCCTTAGTCCACTAAAGACCCTTTTACTAGGCAACATCCCTTTAGCCAACACTAATGACCTTCCTCAAAATCACTTGGGAAGACTACATGGACATACACAAGTTGAGCATTCCTCTCAATCCTTCAACATTATACATTCAAGATAAAGAGAGGCTGCCACAAGGAGTGATGAGCCTGTGTTTTGCCAGGGGATGACTGTGTAGCTTGTAAAGCAAATGAGTCTCCCATTTCCACACACCTGTGTTCTCTAAGCGGCTGATATCTCACACACTACATGGTGTGCTTTCCCAGGACCTGCTGAGCTCATGGCCAAGTTCATCGCAGGTGCTGACTAAGTGAAGCTCTGAGTCCTTCTGAGGAGACCTGGGTTCATAGTGGGTATGTGATGGAACATACACTCAGCAGTTTCAAACCATCAGCAATTCCATGAGAAAATGAAGAGGCTGTCTCCTCCCAAAGAGTTATAGGCTCAGAACCCCCACCCCCACCCCTTGATCTGCACGTATCCTCAAACTTCATGGTGTTCTCCGGCAGTAAGAAGGGCACTGAGCCCAGGGAAAGGCAAGAATGTTATCAGCCACGCTGGTGCAGTGGATAGCAAACCAGACACGAGGAGCAATGAGAACCCTGGGGACTAGCTGGAAAGAGACCATGTACCGGAAGGGGAACACATATCTGTTCTGGTGATATTATGGCTAGATCTTTATTTAGGATGAAAGCCAAAATGCTGAGGATGTCATGAAACCTGCCTTCATGTTGGACTTGTTTCTAGTCTAAAGTGACCAGAAGTCCTGCTTTTTAACAATTTAACAATGTCCTGTCGCATTTTAAAATGAAAATAAATATATTACAATACTATTTTTGCGTTCTATGAAAATTTTTGGTCTTCCATATAGACCAAGTTTTTCATCAAGAACCCCCACCCCCACCCCAGTCAATGGTGTCCTGCTTAATATCCGGTCACTTTATTCTAGTCTCAAACCGGGTATTCCTTCCCAACCCTATCTGCTCTGGTTAGCTTGAAATCAGAAGATCAATTCTTAAAAGTATTGGAGTTATCCAGAAGTATTGAGTTTCAGTCCTGACTGCTAGCCATAGGCATTCATTTTGTTAGGTGTCATCTGGTTGGTTTTCAGCTTGTCGAGAGGGAGATCTTGTGCTACAGAGTAGATCTGGCCCACAGTTTCTAGGGTGTCATCCCTATGTGAACACATGGAGCTGCTGGTTGGGGTTCAGCTGCTAACCTTTAAATTGACAGCCAACTGCTTAATCTTTATAACAGTGGGGCTTTTTCCTGGCATTCATTCAGGGACTCCACCTCCTCATTTGTAGGATGGGAGTGTTAACAGCCCTGCCTCCGAAGGGGGATTGGAGGTTGGGCTGAGAATTCAGCAGGTGAAGGTGAAGGTGCAGGAGGAGCTTGTGTCCCTGGAATCAGGGCAGGCATTTCTCCCACACATGCATTGTCTTTTGTGCTGTGCCATGGGCAGGGACGCTCCCAGGTAAATAATAAACAGCGTAATTACAGCAAAGGTGGTTCTGCTCTGTCATCAAGAGGCCAGGCTGCGAAACATGAAGCCTATGTCAGGACATGCGACATTAAGTTTTTTGAAGCAGCTTCCTTTTCTGGCACTAACCTCGGCACCACCAAGCCAGAATGCACCCTACTTAGCATGCCCAGCCCCTGGAAGTAAGTTACCTGGCCATTGCATATGCTATTACTGCTGTCTCTGTTCTACTCTATGTCGGGATATGGCGATCAAAGGGGCTTCTTTTGTCTAAGGAGTCATTGGGTGGTTAACGTGCTGAGATCCTAATCAGAAGGTTGGAGCTCCACGTGGACTGCTTGGAAGAAAGACCTGACACTCTACTTCCTAAAATCCACAGCAAAAGTCCTGTGAGCACTTCTGGCACACAGCAGGTCACGTCACCAGGAGTTGGAATGGACTCAGCTGTAGCTGATTTTTCTCTTGTTTGATGAGTTGTTTTCCCAGCGTTCAACCCTTGGGAATACGTGCATCAGGGTAAGTCTGCTTAGGGTCTAGAGCACTCGTTAGTTTATTCATTGGAATCCTCCTTGTCCTTCCTGCCAAACAGTCAAAGACCTGACATCAAAATCTTTCCATTTGGCCCTGGTGGCTTAGCGCTGGAGCTGAGGAGCTGGAGGTCATGGTGACCCTTCTCCCGGGGCCATCACCTCCCTGTCCACTCTCATCAGACTCAAATTTCCATGTGAATGACCCAAACGAGGAGAGTGTTTCTGTGTTTTATGGGCCTTTCATTCTCTTCCTTTCTTTAAAAACTGGACCAGAAGCTTCAATCCTTTCAGGCCTCTTCCTCTCCCTGGAGCCCTGCTGGGGCACATTACTGCTAATGGGGCTATGGGTCCTGCCAACTCAAAATGAAGAACAGCTCCGGTACATCAGGGCCTAATGAGGAGCCTTGAATGGAAAAGAGGATCGAGCATGCATTCACAGGGCTCGGTTCTCAGCCTCCCATCTCTCCCCATCCCCTTGCCATCTCAAGGTCCCTGAGCCCAGTGCCAGCAGAAAGTGTCCTGCCAAGCTGATACCCTGTGTAGCTTGGGGAAAGGCCCTCAAATAGGATCCAGAAACACTCTGAACTCACTTTCTCTCCAACCAGCAGCTACTGAGCTACAGTCTGAAGCCTGGGGCAAGTGGAAATGGATACAAGGGTTGCATGCGTGAGCAGAATGAAAAACCAGTTTGACATGAGGTGGAGGTCTTAAAATTAGGGCTTCAAACTAGTTCAATGCTAGTCCTGGATGGAGCCCTGCTGAGAAGTTGCCTTTCCAGCCCATCTATACTGAATCAGAATCTATAGTTTGAGAGAGATCTACCCTGTGCATACACAGAATCTGGTTCTGATTCAGTATATCTGCAAATGCAAATTCTCAGGGGCGCTCGAACCAGAATGAACCAATTTGAAGCCCTGGGTAATATGTACTATTTAGAATTGCACCCTGAGCAGGAATTAGGCACTTACATCAGCATCTTTTGTGATGGGTGAAGACATAAGAATGGGGGTAGCAGAGAGGACAGAGACCCACAAATCAGGAGACCTAGTTTCACACAAAGCACCAAGGCTGTGAAACTGTGGGGAATAGAGTACATTATCTGGAGCTTGGGCCGCTGGTGTGCAAACTGGGTGTGGGAACACAAAGCTCAGGGATTCTTCCTGCTGCAATCATTAAGCATCTAGTTGCTAATTGAAACGTTGGTGATCAAACCCACCCAGCAGCTCCAGGAGCCCAAACCCTGGCTATTGCTCCTATAAAGATCACAACCACAAAAACCCAGTTACAGCAGCTCTGCTCTGTCACGTGGGGACACGGTGACTCAGAATTGATTTTGTCTCTCTAAACACCAGGAAGGCATCTCACTTTCTTACCACACCTGCCCATCTGAGGTTCTCCTGAGGCACTGTTATTGAAGGTCTTGTACAGACTAGCTCCTATTGAGTGAAATGTCTTGTTGGAGATTAAGGTCATGTTAGGTAATGGGATTGGGGAAGTAAGGTAGTTAAGCAGCTAAGGAGTGTCCTCCAGAGGTTCAACTGTAGGACTTTGCTTGGTGAAATCAACACCTCATATTAAAAGGCAGGCAAGCTATCCCTCAGAACAACCAAGTGGAGCAATTCAACAACAACCCAAGTACTATGGATGTGATCAAAGAGCTTGTTGAGGAGAGGGCATTGTCAGCATGAAAGTAAGCAAAGGGAGGGTCCCTGACTGTGTTTATCCAGAACTGACCCGGAGACCTGGTGGTGAGGCACCACGGAGGCAAGGTGTGCAGCATGACCTTCCTCCCTGTGAGTCATCCTGACTCTGAGTTCATATTTTCTGGGCCCACTTTTGATTCTGCCCTGATTTGCATGGAGTCAGAGACCTTCACAGTTTTCTACAAGGCCAGCACAGTGAACTAACTTGGGAGATTACTCTCCCATATCTGCATGGTTTAAAGTCATAAGAGGATACAGGGTTGTATCCTCTCACTGTACTTACACAAACTGTATGCTGAGCAGATAATATCAGAATCTGGCTTAAATGAAGAAGAATGTGGTGTCGGAATTGGAGAAGTGCTTTTTAACAACCTGCCATATGCATATGACACAACCTTGCTTGCTGAAATTGGGGAGCACTTGAAGCACTTGCTGATGAAGATCAAGGAATGCAATCTTCAGTATGAATTACACCTCAATATGAAGAAGACTAAAATCCTCACAACTAGACCAGAGATTATTACATCATGATAAATGGAGAGAAGATTTAAATTTTCAAGAATTTTGTCTTGTTTAGATCCACAATCAATGCTCATGAAACAGCAGTCAAGACATCAAAGGACGCAATGCATTGGGTAAATCTGCTACACAAGATTTCTTTAAAGTATTGAAGACAAGGATATCATGTCCCAAGCCATGGTATTTTCAGTTGCCTCATATGCATGTGAATGTTGGACATTGAATAAGGAAGACTGAAGAATAGATGCATTTTAATTGTGGTGCTGGTGAAGAACATTCAAAGTACCATGCACTGTCAAAAAAGCAAACAAATCTGTCTTGAAAGAAGTATGGTCAGAACATTCCTTAAAGGGAAGGATGGCAAGACTTTATCTTACATATTTTGGACATATTATCAGGAACGATTAATCCCTGGAGAAGGACATCCTGCTTAGTAGAGAGGGTAACAAAAGAGAGGAATTTACTGGATAGGATGAATTGACACAGTGGTTTCAACAATGGGTTCAACTATTGGGAGGATCAGGCAGTGTTTCTTTCTGTTGCACCCAGTGTTGCTTTTGGTCACAACTGGTTTGATATCCCCTAACAGGAGCCACATCAACCACACGACTTTAATTCATATAAATCACTTCCCTTACAGTCAAATTTGGGGCACTGAAACAGTTGAGTTTTTTGACAAAAGGACTCAAGTTTAATACGGTGAGATCTTTAACCCTAAGATCTGCTCATTTTTGAGACTATTTCTGGGTGTCAACTTGATATCCCCATGTGGAGTTCTAGTGGCACAATGGTTAAATCGCTCACAGGCTGACTTAAGGGTCTACAACTCAAACCTATCAGCTGCTCCTTGAAATAAAGATTTTACTGTCTACTACCACAATGACTTAAAGTCTTGTAAACTCCTTGGGGAAGTTCTACTCTGTCCTATAGAATCTCTGTGAGTTGGAATCAACTTGATGGCAATGGGTTTGGCTTTGAGGTTATGCTACTCAAGTTTGTCAACCCTCCCAAATAAAACAGCTTGGAAGACTATAAAACTGGTGTGGACCAATAATAAAAAGTACAAGCAGAAGGGAATAAAGAGATTTGAGAAAGATATAGAAGTAGATGATGGTAGAGATGGAGAAGAAGAAATCAGGCATAATAAAGGCTTCAAGTTCTAAATCTGGAGTATTAGAATTAGGATCAGGATAGGGAAGCAAATGTCTCTATTGACAATTATGTGAGGGTTATAAAGTTGATATAAGATTGCTGTGTACCCTATGTTAATACTCCCCCCCCACACACACACACACCTCACTTGCTAAAGTTACGGAACCCTGATCGTATAGTGGTTACACATTGGACTACAATCCACAGGTCAGCAGGTCAAAACAACCATCTTCTCCTTGGGAGAAAGAGAGGGCTTTCTATTCCTGTTCAAAGTTACAATCCTGGAAATGCAGGGTGGGCATTTCTACTCTGGCCTATAAGGTTGCTATGAGTCAACATCAGTTCAATGACAATAAGGTTTAGGATTTTGTGAAAATCAGTTGTTAACAATCAACACTAGAACCACCCACCCAGTCTCACCTTACTCCACCCCACCCCAGATCTGTCAAAACTTCAGAATCCTCCTTTTCTCAAACCATTCCAGGAACCATTTCAATCTGTCAGATGTGAGATGAAATCATGAGCTATCAGCCTGAAGCTAGTAGATAAAGCAGTTACTCACCAAATGCTCATTGACTAATTATATAAACCATTACCCACAGTGATTTAATCATCTCAGGCCAGATAGTTCAGGAAAGATCTTGACCAAAAAAAAAGTAGCTGACTGCAGACATCTAATCTTCAATAATGACCAAAATAACATAGAGAGTATTATGGCATACCCCAGGTGACTGACCAAATTTCTTATCTCATCTGTGGAGACGGAGAGAAAAAAGTTTGTTACAAGCAAAAGGTAGCTTACAATGTGTGAGACTCTTGATCATTTGAGGTCCACTTTAGACCATCAAGAGAGTCCTGGTGATTTAGCGGTAACTAGTTGGACTTTGATCACATGGTTGGCAGTCCCAAACCCTCAGCAGCACAAAAGGAGCTGATATGTTCCACCAGAGTTATGTTCTCTCAGGACAACCAACTCAAGCATCAGAATACAGCTCTCACAGCCATATCAGACATCAAAATATCCCCATAGCCTGAATCTCACCCCCTCTCTGACACACTGAAAGACAGTCAATCATCATACCACCAAACATTTTCCCTATATCATACATGAACCTAACATGAACCCTGGAGGATTCACTAGATTCTTTTTTTACCCCAACCGTGATAACTCTGGAACCTGTTCACTTCATGTCAGCAACACTCAGCCTCCTTTAAACTCACCAAGTAAAATTATAGCTTTCTAGGGAGAGAGTTGACCTATAGGAAGACAGAAATGCAACATGCAGTCATAGCAAAACTAGTTCCAGATAGTTGTTAATCCTATTGACATTTTCTTCTGAGAAAGAAAGCATGGGGCTCCTTTTCCCTATACAAGAATTGGGACATACCATGTCAGGGTTATTTGGTGATCTTCCCTTCCCCTGGCAAGGTAGCCAGTGAACTTGTAATCCCACTGACCCTAATCTGAACAAAGCTGTACAGAAGCGCGTCCTCTCAGGGGCACTCACAACAGTAATCTGTATCTATTTTGGGATTGTACATAAGGGGAGAATTTGGAGGTGAGCAGCAACCTAAGATAAAGGGAACTTCTGTTATAAACACAATTAAGGAAAGGTCTGCCCTCCCCTTTTTACAAGTTACAGGGCTGAGAAGGGGCCCAGGTAGATTTAACATATCCAACATGCACCCAAACCACTACAACATCTAGAACCTGTTCCCTACACCTCGACAATACCTATTCTCCATCAATTCATCATCTAACAACATATCCCTCTTAAGCTTCCTCACTCAGGTCCCCGTGAATGCTGGTCCACCTGCACCTATTTGACCTTTCCAGTGCCACCCTTACTACTCTTGATAGACATGGTACTGCTTCTGGTGTTTGCAGCCTGAGACTAGTGTGTGCACAGGTCCCCTGAGTAGTTTCCTTCCCCACTACAGACTGTGAGTACCATCCCACACTGCAAGCAATTGGCCTGCACAACATCACCCTTGCTTCCTGCGATTGTCCCCTCTCCCCTAAACTGACTAAGAGAGCCACTCATGTCACCAACTGTCTAGAGAGCGAGTCAACCCCAGTGAGATGGAGATGCAGCTCAAGCCTTCAGGGCAGCGAGCTCCAGGCAGTCCTTAGAGTCATTCCGACTAGCCCACGAGAACGACATCACAGGACTCCTGCACCCCCAGGAAAACGACACCGAGCTCCACCAAACGCCACACAGACACAACCCACACCCACAGGAACTTCAAAACATGTAAGAAAAAGAAAACACAATATCTGAGGAGGACCAGAACCTCCCAACATATATAGAAGAAGCAGATATTGAACTGCCACAGAAAGGAATCTTCAGTATGCTGTTTAGAGTCATACAGGATATGAGGGAATCAATACAGAAAAAGTATGGAAAATATAGAGAAGATACAGTCTGCTTACTGAAGGGAAAACAAGAGTTAAAGGAAATGCAGCAGAAGCAAAACAAACAATAAAAGATCTTATTCCCAGGCTGGAAGAGGAGGAGAATTGTATCAGTGACCTCAAAGATAACCAAGCAGAATTCAACAAACATGAAAGACAATCAAACAAGATAATCAAAGAAATTGATGTAAACCTGAGAACAATGAGAGATGCTCTGAGAGATAACATTTGGGTGATTATGTTACCAGAACAAGACACACAAAAAAATCAAAAGCCAAGATAGTGAGGGAATTCTTGGAAGAAAATTTCCCCAATTTAATGAAAGAGAATCATACTATTATCCAGGAAGAACAGAGGACCAAGTGGACTGACTCCCAAGAAGAACATACCAAGGCATACAGTAGTAAAATTATCTAACTTTGAGGAAAAGGTGAAAATCATAAGACCAGTGAGAGGAAAAAAGCAGTCAACTATAAGGGTAATCAGATAAGAATATGCTTAGACTTATCAGTAGAAACCATGAAAAAGAAGAGAGAATGGAATAACATTTTTCAAAAATTGAAGGAGCATAATGATAACACAAGTTTCCTCAACCCCACCAAACAATCCATGAAAATAGATGAAGAGGTAAGAGTTTTCCCAGATCAGGAAAAATCTAGAGAATATGTTAACAAATGAAAAAAAAAATCCAGCAGTACAAAAATTACTTTCCAACTCACTGTGGTCAAAAGACCAACATCCACAGAACACAGACATGAAATCACTGCATAGTGTAATACTATCCAGAAGACATAGCACTGAAAGAAATGCCAAAGATGTCTTTGACCTAACGGTGAAAAGAAGCCAAGAATAAATCCACCTGCACATACATAACACATTGTTATGGAGGGAGGGAGAAAAAAATATGTATCACAAAAACTATGAGATGACAGCAAAGAATCCACAGATGGATAACTCTGAACATCAATGGTCTGAATTCCATCATCAAAAAACAAAGACTAATAGACTAGATTAGAGAAAAAACAGCATTCTTTTCACAGATAAAACCAGGTTGAGGATCAAGGGTTCATGGAAGGTATACCAAGCCAATGACAATCACAATTCTAATCTCTGACAAACTCTATTTTTAGGAGCAGGGCATAACAAGAGATAAGGCATTCTATAGTGTTTAAGGGATCAGTAGCCCAAGAGTCAGTGAGCATGATAAACATAAGCACCTCCAACAATAGATCTGTTACATAAGTCAACCAAATCCTTCAAAAGATGAAAAAAGAAATTGATATTGACAATCATAGTAGGGAACTTCAGCACATAGCTCCCTGAGAAGGATAGATATGTTCGGGGAAAGCTCAATATAGAGGGTACAGAATTAAACTCTAATTTGACAACATGACATGATAAACATATTCAGAACTTCCCACCCAATTATAAAAAAATTCACATTCTTTTCCAATTCATATGACACATAATTAAAAATCGACCACATGTTGGGACACAAGTAAAGTGTGAGCACATTTAAACATATAGAGGTCACGTAGACTTCCTTCTCTGATTGATAGTCCGTAAACCTGTAACTAAATTTAAAAGATTTTTAAAATGGGGGAGTGGCAGATACTTGGAGTGTGAACAACCTACTTCTTCAAAAGGAGTGGGTATTGCCACAAAGTGGAGACAAAATCAGGACATTTCTAAAAACCATTGAAAAGGAGTGTGGTGGTCACGTACTTTGATGTCAGCTTCATGATTGGGAGTGTAGGGATGGATTCTAGCTTGTCAATCTAGAGATAGCCAATGAGACCGCTGTGTGGGCATGGCTTTCTCTGAGAATTCTGGGAAATCTTGCAATATTTCTCCCTTGGAGATGAGTAGCCATCTGATGAAACCTTGGGAGACATTGCAGCTGACAAGACGCAAAGCGGTCTCTCTGTGAGACATCCTAAAAGAGAAGCCACATGGGCTTACCCTGATGAAACCAGACCTCTGAAACCAAAAAAGCCACATGGAGACTCCTGCCAGTGCTCAGATGCTTGAGAAGCTCCAGAGAGGCCCCTGAGAGTGCTGGGATACTTTTACCACCACTGGAGACACAAGATTCTGCATCCACTGGCCTGTGATTGTCCTGGTGTTGTTGCATGTGCTTCGTGGGTCTGAAGAGGACTTTATAGATTGGTATCAGACATATGGGCTAATATCAGACTTATGACCTTGGACTGGACTGGGTTGGGATGCTTTCTCACTGTTCCATTCCTCTTGTATATAAACCTCTATCTTATATACATATGCATGCTTATGATTTTGTTTCTCTAGTCTACCTGGACTAACACAAGGAGATTACTACATATCCAAATCTGGGATACAGCAAAGGCAGTTATCAAAGAATACTTGATAGCAATAAATGTGCATATAAAGAAGGAAGAGAGACTTATGGTTGATACCCTCTAACAAAACCTTCAGCAGTTAGAACAGACTTAACAGAAAAATCCTTCTAATAGCAAAAGAAAAGAAATTCTAAAACACAGGATAGAGATAAATGAATGGGAAAACAAATATCTATGGAGAAAAGCAATGCGGTAAAAAGTTGGTTCTTCAAAAGACTTGACAATCTGTTGGAAAACCTAACAAAAGATAGGAAAGAGCAGACATCAATATCCAGGTTGAAGGGTGAAATAGAGGAAATTACAATGGACCCCAACAAAAGCCAAAAACTAATTACACAATACTATAAAGGACTATATCCCATGGAATGCAACAACTTGAAAGACATGGACAAATATCTAGAATAACAAACCTTCCTCAATTTATTTCATATAGATGTCAAGAACTTAAACATATCCATATGTGGCAGTCACATGCTTATGTTAATTTTGTGATTGCTTATGTTAATTTTGTGTTGAAATGTTGGGGTGGAGTCTAGCCTGTTAATCTGGGGATAGCAATTGAGTAGCTGATGAGGCCTCTATGTGGGCATGGCTTTCTCCTGAGACTTCTGGGAAATCTTGCGATATTTCCCTAGTGAAGATGAGAAGCTAACTTCCCCAGTGATTGGAAGTTAGTCTCAGAGACAATGAATCACGGGCAAGACAAGATGGCAGCATCTGAGAAGCTGGAGGAGCTGGTGGAGAGACCACACAGCTTTGCCCTGATAGAGCCAGACCTCTGAAGTTGGGGCGGCCACATGGAGATCTCTGCCAGTGAGGAGTTGCTTCTGTTGTTGGTGGACCCTGAGCCCTGGAAGCGAGGAGCCATGTGGAGATCCCTGCCAGGGCCAGGATTCTGCACCCACTGACCTGTGACCTTGTGAGTCAGAAGGAGACTTTATAGACTGATTTCAGGCATATGGGTTAATATCGGACTTATGACTTTGAACTGGACTGGGCTCAATGTCCTGTTCCTCTTTATATAAACCTTTTCCTTATATCTATATGTGTGTCTATGAAATTTGTTCCTCAATTCTACCCGGACTAACACACCATATCAAAAAAGAAATATGTAAGGTTATCAAGGAACTACTAATAAAAAGAGTCCTGACCCTGACGGTTTTACAGGAGAATTCCACCAAGCACTCAAGAAAGAGTTGACTCCAATTCTGCACAAGATTTTCTAGAACATAGAAAGGAATGGTCAACTCCCAAACACATTTTATGAAGCTAGTATAACACATATAACAAAACCGTGCAAGAATCTGACAAGAATAGAGAACAATAGGCCATTATCTCTAATGCACATAGATGCATAAATCCTTAACAAAATCTTGACCAATAGAATTCAACAATATATAAAAAGAATAATTCTTCATCACTAGATGGGACTCATACCAAGGATGGAGGGATGGTTTACTATTTAATAAATCATCATTATCGGGGCTGAGCCCCGGTGGCGTAGTGGTTGTGCATGGGACTGCAGCCCACTGGAATGGAGGTTCGATTCCAGCTCCACGGAGCAAAGGCTGGACCTCCTACCCCCACCACCTGAGGGCAGTGATGCCAAAAAAATTTCATCATTATCCACAGTGAGAAGGACAAGAACTACATGACAATATCAATAGATACAGGAAAAAGCATTTGACAACATTCAACACCTATTCCTAAGTAAGATACTCAAGAAGATGAGATGGGAAGGTAATTATCTCAATATAACTAAAACTACATATGAAAATCCAAGAGCATATGTTATCCAAAAACTTTGTTGTTGTTGTTGTTGTTGTTGTTGTTGTTTTTTGGCATCACTGCTCTCTGGTGGTGGGAGTAGTAGGCCCAGCCCCACTACTGGAATTGAACCTCCGTCCCAGTGGGCCGCAGTCCCGCGCACAACCACTATGCCACCGGGGCTCAGCCCAAAAAAGTTTTTTTAAAGAAAAGGAAAATATTTAAAAGATGCAGATAATATCTCTGGGGGAAGACATCTCCCCACCCCTATGCCTTTAACAACCTACAGTGGGGTGGGGGCAGAAAAAAAATAACAATGGGAGAACAGGGCACTAATCCACCCAAGTGGAGGGTATTACTTCTGTCTCCACAGGAAAGGGAGAGAGAAAGTAGACCTCATGAGTGTGACATTTCTGCTCAGAGCAGGTCTTTCATGAAGAGGACTGTAGGGCTGGCCTCAGCTCAAGACGTGATGTCCCTTCCATAAACAACAGCACTATAGAGGACGGCCCTGAAGACAAGTTTCAGGGAGTGTGGCTGTCCTGATCCACTTTCATGGGGGGAAAACCAAGGGGATGAGTGCTACAGACCAGCATTAGGAGCAAAGCCAGTAAGTCCCTAGGGAAGCTTGATTGTGGACTTCTGGGGTTGGGGGACAGTGCTTGGCACCTCACCTAAACTGGAGATTCACAATGGGGTGGGATGGGGCACTGGGCTGATTCATCTTTGACAGCAAGAAAAGCAATGGGATCTTGTAGAAGGCAGGACCCTTGGGCATGAATGCTGAGAACTGAAAGGGTGTAAGGGATGTTAAGTAAGTAGGTCTTTGGAAAGGGAAACCAAAAGAAGATGGGATTGGACTGATAGATTATAACAGGCTCTGCTAACCATTTAACAGAAGAATACTCATCAACTCTGGGTCAGGACAACAGCTCGACAAGAAACTATTTGTATGGTCTCTCTCTCTCTTTTTTCTTTTTTCTTTTGGTGTTTCTCTATAGGCAAGATAAGCAATCCCAAGAAGATAGCAATGGAATTGAAGGTAAGGGGTGGGGGTGGGGAGACATGGAAGAGGAGGAGGTATGGGGAGGGGGGTGAGGAGCCAAGGGACAGGGACAGGGACAGAGGAATAGCAAGGGATAAAAAATCATCAGGAAGAAGGGTGTAGCATTCTGGATCGCGTTTGATAAATTTAAATGTATCTGAGAACAATAACTAAGAGGTGAATGATAGGTAAACATAATAGTGGAGCAGGAAGAAAGAAAAAGAGGAAAGAACTAGAAAACAATAGTCATATATATAGGTATAAATATAGATATGTATATATGTAAAATAAATTTATAAAGATAAGTATATTATGTATATATGTAAATATGATAAGAAGCAGAAAGATCTTGGGCCTCTGCTTAAATCTTACTTCAGTACAAGAATGGTTTGTTCTAATAATGTGGCAATGTGTGACACTCACCTTCCAAACATGATTGCTGAAGACAAAATGGGTGCATAAACAAATGTGGTAAAGAAAGCTGATGGTACCCGGATATCAAAAGATGTAGCACTTGGGGTCTTAAGTACTTGTAGTTAAACAAGCAGCCATCTAGTAGAGAAGAAATAAAACCAACCTGGAGGAAGCAACCAGCCTGTGTGATCATGAGGTACTGACAGGAATAGGTATCAGAAGTCAAAAAACAAGCAATCACTTGTAAGAAACGTAGACAAAGTGGAGACCCAAAACCTACCTAAAAGATACTGGACAGTCCATCTCAGAAAGGCCATATGGGAGGGAAAGTATATCCAAGGTGCAGTATAGCAATGATGAAACAAATAATTATCCTCTAGTTCTTTAATATTTCCTCCCCTTACTATTATGGTCCCAGTTTTACCTCATTAGACTTGTTAGACCTGTGAATATTTATTTGTATAATGAAGATTGTCCAGTGCATGAAATCCAAGATAGGTAAACCCATCAGAAATAGTAATGGGAGCAATGATTTCCTGGGGGTATAGGAAGAGAGTTGGAAAAGGAGAGGAAGGGGAAACCGATAGTAAAGATGACCATATAACCTCACTCGAGGGGAATGAAAAACAGAATTGTCAGGAAAGGTTACTGTGAACAGTGTAAGATATGGCAAAAATAATAATAATAACTTATAAGAATAAGGGTTCAAAAAAAAAGAATAAGGGTTCCTGGGGGTAGGATGAGGAAATGTGGGGATAAAGGGGAGATGATATCAAAAAGTTCAAGAAGAAAAAGTTTTGAACATGATGGTGGCATTTATTGTACAATTGTGCTTGATCTAATTGAATTATGGAGTGTTATAATATCTGTAAGAGTTCTCAATAAAATAATTTTTAAAAGTGAGGACTCAATTCAATTGTTTCATTTTGACATTGTTAAAGAGACCTTCACATTTTTTGAGGGGGAGATAGTAAGCAATCCAATGGATATTTTTTCCTGTATTTAAGTAGTTTGCAATTAGCATTATTTTAAAAATATAAAATTTGGAAATTGCACAAAAAGGAAAATTAACAAATACTACCTGGGACAGCAAGAATTTTTGGCACATGTTCTATGAATGTATATGTATCATATCCGTGATTCTCTTTCCATTTGTACTAATACACTCCAATTCAGCCCCCTCCTGTTTTACACCTGTGTGTACACAGAGCACCGATGGTGCCATGGGCTATGCTTTGAGCTGCTAACCTTAAAGTCAGTAGCTCCTCAAGAGAAAGAAGTTTCCTGCTCCTGAAAAGATTTAAATTGGCGGAAACCCAATGGGACAATCCTACTCTCTCTCCTATAGGGCCACTCTGAAGCAGAATCCACTTATCGCAGTGAGTTTGGTTTGCACTATGTATCTTGCAACCCAGATATGAGTTGGTTTTTAGGATTCTGATCTATGCTTCCTCCCATTTCTTTTTCATACCAAGATAAACCATGTATCATGGGAACCTTGCCTGTTCTTGCTTAAAAGCTCTCTCTACCTCCCTGTTTCCTGTGGTGACTCCTTTATGATCCTCTTTCTGGATTGTCAGGAACGATACCAGTCAGTTTCATTCCCTGCTATTCTCTACCCCACTTCCATCTCAGTTGAGCTGTCTCTTCATAAAGCTGCTCTGTTTATCCCCATGTCTCTACCTTTGCTCCTTCCCCTTAGCATGGCTTCACCTTGTTCGTCCAATGTAGTATTCTTTCAAAGACTAGAACAAGAGGCATCTCCTACTGGAATCATTCCTTGGCACCCTGAGTCCTTCTTAGCTTTCTCTGAACATCACAGGGCTTAATATTCTAGTTCAGAAAAACACCCTACCTTAGAGAACCACTGCTTTTTTGGAATAGACCGTTTCTATCTCCTTAACTAGATGGTGTTCTAGGGTACAAAAGGGATGCCAATCTCAAATATAATTTAAAGAGAACATTTTTGTTGTTGTTAAGTGCCAGCTACTTGGCTCTGACCCATAACAATCCTATGCACAACAGAAGGTAAAACTTCATGGTCCTATGCCATCCTCATAATTGTTTTCGTCCCTGAACTTACTGATGTCAACCCAACTCACTGAAGGCCTTCCTCTTTTTCACTGCTCCTCTACTTTACCAAATATGATGCCCTTCTCCAGGAACTGGTCTCTTCTGACAACATGTCCAAAGTATGTAAGACAAAGTCTTGCCGTCCTTGCCTCTCAGGGGCATTCTGGCCTTACTTCCTACAACACAGATCAGTTTGTCTGGTTAGCAGTCCATGGTACTTTCAATATTCTTCTCCAACCCCACAGTTCAAGTGCGTCTACTCTTCATCTTCCTTATTCAATGTCCAACTTTCACATGCATATGATGTAAGGGAGAATGCCATGGCTTGGGTCAGATGCACATTAGTTCCCAAAGTGACATCCTTGTTCTTCAGTACTTTAAGTGGTCTTGGTGGCAGGTGTACCTAATACAATATATATTTTTATCTCTTGACTGCTGCTTTCATGAGCATGGATTGTGTACCATTTATTCAGTCTTAAAGAGACAAGGGCACAGACATCCTTTGGATGAGAAAGACCATTAGCAGGAGATCAAAATGCCATCCAAGGACACACAGTTGGGACACTAGTTAAATAAGGCATGGAACAAAAGAGGCTGTAACAAATTCATGATTTGTGGCAGACAAATACATCACAGTTAAAGGAAGACTACAGAAGCAGGAAAAGAGCCATGATTGGGAACAGGGCACACATTGTTGGATAAAATAGCTTACAAGATTGGTCCAGTGCAGGGAGGGGTCAGCAAACTTCAGCTCAAGAGCCACATGCTGCTCTTTCCATACCTACATGTTGGTTGACGCAAAAGTAGAATTGAAAATGGAAATAAAACTACCTTTTTTTTTTATTTAAAGGCTATTACTCAGATAATGGTGATTCGATTTGTTTGTAAAAACAGATGTATGGCTCGAGTAATCTTTAAATTTTTTAATTGTTGTGAGGAACAGGCTTAGCTCTTCCATCTCAAAACTTGGCTGACCCCTGTTCTGGCGCCTTCCAATCCAGGCAGTGAGGGTGTGACTCATGACTATGTGACCTTCAGCACTGTCCATCAGGAACGCACTTAAGCAAGCCCCTAAGAGATCGCCTCACTCCGGGCTTGCTGCAGTGGGGTGCCCATCATGCAATTTACAAGGCATTCTGCCGGAGGACATGATTATGGACATCCCTGCTTAATAATCAGGAAGAGTTTAATGGAAGCTTAATCTATGCAAAGTCTTTGCAATGGATTTTAGACTATCACTGTTGTCTATGGTCTTCTGCAAGCTCTAACACAATGACAAAATCCATGATTTTGCATATGAGAAAGCTATTATTTATACTGAATGCTCCAAATGTAACCCAAGCACATTCAGAGACGACTACATGAAGCACAATGGCATTGGAAATTTCACTTTTACAAAAGGAAAAGCGAAATACTAAGTGTCCACTTTAATCTCCTCTAATCATTGCTAAGGGAGCCCTGATAGTGTAGGGGTTACGTGGTGGGCTGCTAACTGCAAAGCCAACAGTTCAAAACCTATTGGTCTCCTACCTAGCTAGGGGTAATGTCTTCTCTGATTTTTGCCCCACCTTTGGTGTTAGTATTATTTTTCCAGAACACTGCTGAGTTCCTGTAAAACTTGCCCATTAGTTTACATAGTTTCCTATGTATGTGCTTGTCTCTTTTTAATTGGTTAATCTTAAATTTGAAACCCATTTAATTTTTGCTTCTTCAATTCTCAATTGACTACTGAATGTTTTAAGACTCTCTGAGTTTTTGTTTTCTTAATCAAGATGTGTTCTAGGAGCTGCTCATCTCCTCCCACTCCAGTGTACCCCATTAGTGTAGGCTGCCCCCTCCTCCTCTTCCTCTGGTAACAGCAGAGAATACTCAGGGAATACTGCATCAGGGAAACCTCACATTTCAGCATTATCATGCACTAGTTTCCCATCTTGTTTTATGAAGTTTAAATCCCATGGAATGATTATCTGAGAGTGGTGTGGCTGAGACTGGATTCTAATTCAACGGTAATTCTTTTACATCTGGCACATTTCTCTCTTTTTTTGTATTTAGCGGCCTTCTGCCCATTCTAACTGAAGTAGCTGGAACAACATGCCTACCTATTCAGTTTATAAAGTCGGCCTTCAAAGTCACCACAGGGGCCAGCAACAGGACTGAGCCTGAAGACAACTTGGAGGACTGGTCTAACAATGCCCTAGTGAGGTTTAAGCATTGTGGGGTCTCTTGATTTCAGCCTGTCAGGTTTCTCAGTAACATGGTTTCAGTGACTTGATTTTTTTAAAAGTGTAAGTGTGATGGGGGTGAAAAGTGTGAGAGGGGACTCCTGACAAGTCCTGCTAGGGATCAGTGGTTCTTGTCATCACAGACTGTGGTGGTGGAGTGTAGGAGTGAGGAGTTTGGGGAAGTCTTTTGTCCTCTATAGGGGATGATCAGTGAACAAAGGTCCCCATGACATAATAAAGTATCTCCTTCATTGACAGCAGTGTTCTCATTTTAAAAAATGAAGAAGAGAAATAAATCAATAAAATCAGAGTTTTTTAGGCAATGTGAGTTCATTGTCCGATGATGCTGATCAGTAATAAAAGGGAATATAATTCAATGATAATTCTAATTTAATGGTAATTCTTTTTCATCTGACACATTTCTCTCTGAAGCTGGAATAGTGGCCAGTGAAAATCAGCATGTATAAAAGGGTTTGGACCTAATTATTCTTCTCTCTGGAATACAGGCATCAAGAGTTTTCAATTATTTCTTGAAAGAAAGTAGAACTGAAAGAGGAAGAAAATCAGATGCGGAACAATTGACAAATTCCAAATGACTGCAGAAGCAGCTTTCACTTTGCCAGTATCTTCTATGTCCTAAGCATGGGCACTTGAGTGTGTCCTTTTTCATCTTTACGAGCAATGCGAGCAGGTGGATGCTCCCATCTCTGTTGTATGAGATGACAACCTATGACCTGAAGGACTCAGAGAACATAAAGGGCAGAGTCGGGATAAAACTCAGGTCTTTCTGACTCCCAAACCCTTGTCTTCAATACTTCTGGGTCCTTTCTCAGATGAGGTCGCTCAGCGCCCTAATTATACCAAAGTCTTGGATATTTATCAAATTCGTAGAATTTTAAAGCCATCCCATTCACCCACAACAGCACTTATGTTCAGAAATGTAAATGCTAAGAATGGAAATCACTGTGGTGGTACTTGTCTCAGTCCTGTCATTTTAAAATCTCGTGTGACATGCTGTAGACTGTTGATGCATTTCAGTTCTCCCTTGACCTCGCCTTTCATCAAAAAGCCCCCTGTTCCTTGAACTCCAGACTCTTTCCCTCTAAAGAAATGCTGTGGGGGCCACACCGAGCCTCCTCAAGCTTCAGTCGGGTGGAGAATCCAACCCCAAACCCGCCCAAGGCTGATGACTACAAAGCAGAGACCAGATACACCTCCACCTTTCATCCTTCTGTGTTCTGTGTTTGTGGACCAGGCAGCCTGTGTCCCACCCTGCCTCGTGGTCTTCAGCATGGCTCTTCTGCTCCGCCCCACGATCTCAACGTTTCAGCTCCGAGGCCTCTGCCACTTTAGGGAGGGATATTGCATGCTCTCCACCGAAGGCTCTTCCTTCCTGGTGGCCATGGAATTTTCTCTCTCTGCTTCTGAGATCACTTACTTTTATATCCAATAAAATGACAAAACTCACCAATCCCCTACACCTTACTTAGCATCTCCCACCCATTCCTACAAACTATGCATCCTGGAGCCATATTGAGCTATTTTACTTCACTACACCATTCAACAATCTTCTCTTCATTTTCAAACACGGGGGAAAGGGACAATGTGAGTGAGAGGTCTAGATCCAGAAAGTCGTGCCTAATAGCATAGTTGAGAAGAGGCGTTGCAGACAAAAGAACTGTATCCTTACTACCGAGTCACCTTTTCTCACTGCCATCACGTAGATTCTGATGCATAGCGGCCCTATTGAACAGGGTACAACTGCCCCCGTTGGTTTCCAAGATTAAGTCTTTACTGGTGTAGGAAATCTCCTCTTTCTCCCAAGCAGCAACTGGTAGTTACAAACTGGTGACCTTTCAATTAGCAGCTCAAAGCATAACCACTCTGCCTCCAGGGCTCTGTGAGTGGCCCTAAGAAGCCTCTATCATCATGAATGTTGTTTGTGAGTTGTTTGTGGCCATTGCAATAAATTAGTGAACACAGAAAAGGAGTAGTGTGTTGTGGGCGGGATGCTTAGCCACGTCAGAAATCTTAAGTCTGCTAAGTGCTATATGTAGCACAGAATCCCTTCGTTGAAACCATCCATCTCTCAATAGGTCCCCACTTCAGTACCACAGTAGACAAGGTGCTACACTGAATGAAGAGAAAACTGAGAGGTCTACATTCACAGATATAGGATACTGGTCTCATTGTTTTGGGTTCTCCCCCAAATACTTCTCTGATTGACTCAAGGGGATACAACCCTAGAACAACGCAAGGATTCTCCTATTGGATCTTCTTCCAACCTCTTTTTCCCTCTTGGGCCTCACTCCCCAGTGATTGTTATCCTTGAGATAAAAACGGGTGATCATGGCTGAGCCCCGGTGGCGTAGTGGTTGAGTGTGGAACTGCAGCCCACAGGCTTGGTGGTTCAAATCCAGCAGCAGCTCTCCAGGAGCAAGGGTGGGCCTCCCACTCCCACCAGAGAGCAGTGATGCCCCTCCAAACACAACAACAGCAACAACAAAACCCAAAAAACCCTGCTGATCATATACTCCCCTCAATAATATGCCTTAGAACCAGACCTCCAAGCTCTGTTCTTAACACATAAAGGGAAAGTTTGGGCAGCTAGTAAGCCCTTTATTTGCCAATGAATCTTAGCTCTCAAGAAAAAATTTCTTGATAGACTTCAAATAGTCTAATTGAAGTGTAGAACGTGATACTTTGGCTCTAGGACGATTATACTTGAGATTGGAGTTCTTGAGTGGTACAACTGGTTACTGAGCTACTATCTGAAAGGGCTAAGTTTGAGTCCGCCCAGAAGTACCTTAGAAGAAATGCCTGGTAAACACTTTCTGAAAAATTTGTCACTGAAACCCCAATGAAGCACAGTTGTCTTTTTTTGACACACATAAGTGGGGTCACCATGAGTACAATGACTGATTTCTTTTGTTATTGTTGCTGTCATTAAATCATGTTATTGGGGGCTCGGACAACTCTTAACACAATCCCTGCTGACATGTGTCAAGCACCTTTATACATTTGTTTTCCTCATAATTCTCAAAATACTTGCTTTCTGCTTCAGCCTCTAGTATCTGCTCCTCAGTTTTCCCCTCCCTCCCATTTCCCCCTCCCCCATGAACCCTTGATGATTTATAAATTATTTTTTAATTTATGGATTAGTATTATTTTGTCATATCTTACATGCTCCAATTTCTGCCTTCACCCACTTTTCTGCTGCCCACCCCTCAGAAAGGAGATTATAAATTATAAGGAGGTTATAAGTAGTAGGTTATAAGTAGTAATCAGTTCCCCCTTTCTATCCCACCTCCCCTCCACCCTCCCAGTATTACCCTTCTCACCACTGATACTGAGGAATTCTTCTGTCCTGGATTCCCTATGTTTCCAGTTCCTATCTGTACTAGTGTACATTTTCTGAGCCAGCCAGATTTGTAAGGTAGAATTGAAATCATGATAGTGGGGGGGGGGGGGTGAGGGTGGTGGGAAGCATTTAAGAATTAGAGAAATGTTGTATGTTTCATGATTGCTAAACTACACCCTGACTGGCTTGTCTCTTCCCCAAGACCCTTCTGTGAGGAGGGTGCCCAGTTGCCCACAGGTGGGTTTTGGATCCCCAATCAGCACTTCCCCTCATTCATAATGATATGATTCTTTGTTCTTTCATGCCTGATGCCTGATTCCTCCAACACCTCATGATCACACAGGCTGCTGGGCTTCTTCCATGTGGCATTTGTTGCAGCTAGTTGTCTGCTTGTTTATCTTCAAGCCGTGAAGACCCCAGACCCTATGTCTTTTGATAGATGGGCTCCATCAGCTTTCTTCACCACATTTACTTACGTACCCACTTTGTCAATGACTGATATCTTACTTAGAGTTGGCTTTTGAACTGCTTGCTACTTGCCTATAGCAAGTAAATATAGAAATTGGGGGGGGGTTGTTTAGAAACTTACAAAAAATTAAAATGGTAGTGAGGTAGAGGGGAAGGGACAAAGAGAAGGTCATAAGGGGGGAGGAGGAGGAGGAGGAGGAGGAGAAGAAGAAGA
>PVJH01018930.1:0-43975 GCA_004026705.1 Nesogale talazaci
CAATCACACTTCTTAGCATGAGCGACCCTTTGAGATAAAAGGACAAGGCTTGCTGGAGGGCAGCGCTCAGAAGGCAGGAACAGAGTCCGGAAGAAGGAGAAAGGGAAATGGGAAACACAAGGGGGAAATGATATTGCTTGGTGGCGATTGAAATTAACGACGCCAAACAAAGTGGGTCCAAACCGTTGAGCGGAAAAACTATTTGCTCTGTAAGCCTTTACCCAGTTCACGATGAAAAGTTTTGTCTTCTTTACCAAAGAGGGTGATGGTGTAGGAAACTCAATGGGCGCCCGATGGACTCTGCCCTCCTTCCTGGATTGCTTTGGGTCGGAATCAACATGCTGGCACACAGACACGCACAACCTGTAAAGCAGAAGGGCACCGTCTAACACTGGGGCTAAGAGTCACTGAGGGGATGACTTCAGACAGGACAGACCCTCCCTTCAACGAACTGATGAAATAACCCTGCTTGTGATGGCCGGGATGCCACTGTAGATGTCTCATCGCCTTCACAAAGCTTGCCATGTCTCTGCATAGAAAAGGCGGACAAAACTCAACAAGAGTTTTTAGATGGCTGAAAGACTACATTTTGATTTTGATTGGGCATTTCTTATGAAAGCCTCAGAGCTTTATGCTCTCTGCTATGGAGAGTATGAGAGAGGGAATCTTCATCCTTCTTATTCCAGAGGAGTTTAAATGCTTGGGAGGGACTAGAACAGATTTGCTAAGTCTCCCAGTCCCTCGGTGTAGCCATGACTGTGACGAGTGGTTCTGAAGGGGTTCGGTTCACCTTCCAGTGGGGACAGTCTCACAGAAAGAGCCTCACCTCAGACCCGTGCATGCTCCATACCCCACACCACCCGGAGGCCCAGAAGACAGAGCAGAACTCAGCCTGCTCCTCCACTCCGCCTGTCTGGACATTTTCTAAGACCTCCTGACCTGCATGAACCAGAGACCCGCTTCTTTCCTTTGAGCAATCTCCCAAGTTATTCAGCCACATACCTCATAGTTGAAGATCAACCAGTTGCCCTGAGAAGCCTCAGGGCTGTTGCTCGTGGGCTGTTCCAGAGCCCATATCTGAGTAGTTCCAAGGAGGCTTGTCTAACGGGCATCTCCCTTCTTCTTCTCTCAGGAAGGATTCTTGTTCCTCAAAGTCGATGACGTCATACTATCATGCTCTTCTGGGCATTCTGAAGCCTTGTTGGCAAGGGATGGACAGTTCCTGCAGAAATGGGTTTCCTCTTCTGCCCACGGGCCTCTCCCCCGTCCTCCCCACGTGGAGTGGGACTGTGCTCCTGGAATGCAGGGACTACAAACAGTCCCAGCAAAGATAATGGTCCATTTCCATTGTAAAGTTCTGAAGGGCCAAATAAACAGTCCAGAAAATGGATTGTGATACAAGTTGCCGTGCACACTTTCTGTCACACTTGGGCTGTTATCATCAATGCAGAGCAGCAGCCTTTGAGAGAGTGACTAGAAGCCAGTGTGCACTGGCCGCTCAGTGAGGGAATGATATCGTGTCATCCTGAGATCGTGGCATGGACGAAATGGCAGAGTTCTCTGGGCCTTGGCAGGGCATGCCGATGACCTTGAGCTGAATGGAAGAGGGAAGATGGTGTGCTGCTTATAACCCCATCATTCCCAGGTGCCCATATCGCCCACTATTAAGATGAGTGTGGCGGTCATGTACTTGATGTCAATGTCATGATTGGGAGTGCAGGGGTGGAGTCTAGCCTGTCACTCTGGAGATAGCCAATGAGGCCTCTGTGTGGCTTTCTCCTGAGTTTTCTGGAAAGTTTCGCCATATTTCCCAGTTGGAGAAGAGAGACTTGATTCAGTCTCTTGGAATTCAGTGTTCCGATAGGACAAGATGGCAGCATGGTGATACATCCTGAGTCCTTGAACTAGAAGAGAAGCCACATGGGCTTGCCCTGATGAAACCAGGCCGGAGAAGCCACGGAGAGACCCCTGCCAATGCTGAGATGCTTCTGCCGCCAATGGATACTGCTGATGGACCCTGAGCCCTGGAAATGAGGAGCCATGGGGAGACCCCTGCCAGCGCCAGGATGCTTCTGCTGCACGTGCTTCGTGAGTCAGAAGGAGACTTTATAGACTGGTATCGAACATATGGGCTAATATCAGACTTATGATGTTGGACTGGACTGGGCTGGGATGCTTTCTCAATGTTCCATTCTTCTTGCCTATAAACCTTCCCCTTATATCCATATGCGTGTCTGTGAATTTGTTTCTCTAGTCCACCCGGACTAACACAATGAATAACAGCAGGAGCTTCCGTGGAGCAAAGTGGAGTCCCGACCGCTGCTCGCCTTCTGTCTCCTGTTCCTGTCGGCTTCACAGCTGTCACCGATGCTTTCTGGGATGGACTTCCAGGAAGAATGGGGCACGCCCAACCAGAAGGAGATGCTCTGCGTCTACTACAAGGGAGCACTGACGTTCCATCAGCCCCAGCGCCATCAGCCTTTTGTCTGCAGCTTACATTGTGGCCAAGCCATTTGCCAGACCTTGCTGGGTCCGATGAACAATCCCGGGGCCGCTGCTCTGCTTCTGGCCAATGGAGGAAAAGCTGACTGCACAAGGAGGGTCATTGCCCGGGGTGGGGTGGCAGAGGAGGAGAATTCTCCAGCTGACCAGTTTGGACTGGCATCCAGCCTCCCCACGGCCACTGCCTGTGTTCCAGATGGCCAGCCTCCAGTATGTCCGTCTGCATCGCTGGCTAGGATGGAAGCCCCGCCGTCCTCACCACCCTTATCTAATGCGACAAGAGTGCCCTTGCATCTCGAGGACCGCAGCAGAGAGCTGCTGGTGGAGGTGGCAGTTGACGGCATGGCAGGGGCTCGTGGGTCCGTACTTATGGAAATGGTCTCAGACCGAGGGGACCAGGCCGGCGGTGGCGATGACAGCATCCTCCTCTGCTCTCGGGACCGCATGTTAGAAAGCAAACCATTCGGAATCCGTCGCTGGAATCAGAGCAGCCAGGGACTCATACGCGGGGGTGGTTCCCAGACAAGGGTTCCCTGGCTCGGTTATAATCGACGGGGTTCCAGACCAGGCAGAGCCGGCTGAGGTGTGCGAATCAGGAGAGGGGCTTCTGGAGGAGGGGACACTATCAGCAGCTGGGCCTGGGTGGTGCTCATGTGAGTCCATTCAGATGTGAAGATTCTCTCCTCCCCCCACCCCTCAAGGTGAGTGGCCTGGGGAGGGCTGTGTGACAGCTCAACCCAGAAGTTATTTATTTGTTTGTGGAATGTCTCCCGTGCAGGTTCTTTCTGAACTAGGCACTTGGAGCACCCTTTCCATGAGAGACCGGCAGGCAGGAGGTGATCTATGGTGATCTATGAAGTCCCTGGGGAGCCTGGTGGCATAGTGGTTATGCATTGGGGGTGCTAACCAAGGCCGGCCGTTCGAAGCCACCACCTGTCCCTTGGGAGAAAGATGGGGCTTTTACTCCCATCAAGGGATTACTCGTTCACGATTAGCCACTCTCTGCCATCGAATTGAGATAACAGCCTGTGGTGACCCGGCAGGACACGGTTGATCTGCCCCTTGAGGAGTTTCGGTAACTGTTTAGAGAGCCTCATCTTTCTCCCTTGGAGGGGCTGGTGGTTTTGAACTGCCGGCTGTGCAGGTGGCCACGAAGCCACCAGGACCCCTTGGTAACAAGTCTCAGTCCTGGAAACCCTGTCCTAGAGCATTGCTGTGTGTTGACATCTTCTCCATGGCAGTGAGGATTTTGTTTTTGGAGGAGTCCCTGGAAGGCTGTCATAGCAGGAATCACAAGGTGAAAATAAGAGAGATCTGAAGGCTGGAGCCCCAGGACTCTCTCCCGCCTCACCCTCTGCCCGGGCTCCAGCAATGAAACGCCCCACAGTTTCTGTCTGCGGAAGGTCTCCCTCTCTCCTTATTTTGTTTTGCTTTTTCACTTCTCTATCTCCTTTCATCCAGGCGCTTCTCATGCGGATCCCTTCAGGACCTCTCTGTGTCGCATGCCACAAGGAGCATGGGAAGACAACCGAAAACACTCAAACTCTGCTCAAACTCTGCTCAGTGCATGTGAATGTGGAAGGTTCAGACACCTGCAGGAAGGCAGAGAGGGGGCCCTGTGGGGAGGAGGGAAGGCAGAGGACAGACAGCCATGGAGTAGTCTTCCCAGTGCCTCCCCTCCCTCACCCCCCCTACCCACCCCAGTGGGGCAGTACCAGAGTTTCCTATGCAAATACTCACTTGGAGAGAAAGGGAGTTGTTACTCAGAAGTGACCAATCAGTCCCTTCTAGCAGGGAGCATTCCCTGGCAAGTGCATGCTGGGAGCCACTGGATGGGCTCCTGGCCGCCTGCCGGGAGTGTGAGAGAGCATCTGCTGATATGGAAAACCCAAGGGGCAAAGATGGAGAGGGACACATGATGGCGCCCTTTGAGAAGACTTGTCATTACACGAGCCAGTGAATTCCTGTTGGCATCTGAACCAGCAGTTCTCAACCTCCCTAAGGCTGCGGCCCTTTCAGGCACTTCCTCAGGGGTGGTGACCCCCAACCATAACATTAATTTCATTGCTGCTTCATCACTCATTTTGCTCCTGCTAGGCCTGTCTAATATGCAGGATGTATTTTCATTGTTACACATTGAATGCAATTAAACACAATGAAAGCATAGGGATTAATCACAAAACAATTGTAATTCTATCTCTGAAATATTGATGTGTTTTCTGATGTTTGTAGGCCACCCCTGTGAAAGGGTTGTTCGGGTCCCCCAAAGGGGTCACGACCCATGGGTTGAGAACCACTGACCTCAACTACTTGGACTCCGGCATCTGCCCTCTGAGGCTAAAAAAGTTCTGAGAGCTGCAAGGAGTTCTCCAGGGAACCCGGTGTCATTAGATGAATGATATACGTTTTGCCTGCAGAGTACCTAAGCATGGCGACTTACTGTGTGTCGAAGCCCATTGTGGTAGGTAAGCTGCAGTGGTGATTTTTACTAATGACCTGACTAATTTTTACTAATGATATGACTTTCGCACACATTGAGCCGTACACTCTATCCCTCTCCCCCATAAACTCTGTGCTTCTTGGCTGCTGTACGAATTACTTTGGATGGTAGAATATGGCAGAAGCGATAGGCTCGGATCAGAGCCCAGGTCACTGTCATGGGGAAATACAAGGCTGGCATGCTGGGGAAAGAGAAATGAAGTGGAGGAGAGCCACAGGCCTCCAGACCACTGCCAGTCAGCCCTCACAGGCAGAGCCACCCTTGGTCCTCTGGCCACCCCTGGTGTGTGAGACAACCCAACAGAGGCCAGAAGCACCATCTTGCTGAGCTTACTTGGAGTTGCTGGCCTGCAGCAATGGTTGGCTACACTAAGCAGTGGTGGTTAAATGTCCCTAACTTTTGGAGTGGTCCACGTCTTGGTAGTTGGTTAATGGATAGTCCTATTTTCACTGGGGAACTTGATGCACGTTACTTAAGAACATTAGGTTTGGAGACAGACAGAACTAGTCTGGTAGCTTGCCTCTCTAACCTACCAGCTGTGCACCTTGGGCAATTCATGCAACCACCGATTCTGCAGACTTCTCATCAGTAAAATAAATAATAGTAGTAGTTCCTATGGAAGACATGCAGGCGGCCAACAGCCATGCGAAGAAATGCCCAGTCATTAGCAATCCTAGAAATAGAAGTTAAAACAGCAATGACATGCCATTCCACACAACTCTTTTAGCAAAATTCAGTGAAACAGAAAACAGTACATGCTAGAGAAGTTGAGAAGAGATTGGAGTGTTCTTACATCGCCGGTGGGACTGTGAAATTGTACAGCCATGGTGGGAAACAGTGTGGCGCTTCTGAAACAAATGCAAAGTCAAGTACCTTAGGGTCCAGGACCCCAATTCCTGGGATATGCTCTAAAGAAAGCAAGACCGCGGCATGAACAGACATATGCTCACCTGTTGATGACAGCAATTCCCATAACACCCCAAATATGGAAACAACCCGAAGCCCTGAGTACAGAGGAATGGGTATGCAAACCGTGATACCTTTAGACCATGGACTACTGTGTATCAGTAAAAAAAATGGCAGCATTCTTAAACACCAAAAGATATGGACAAAACTGGAGACCATTATTCTTAGCAAACTTAGTCACTCTTATGAAGATACATATTAGTTAATGACACCATTCTTATAAAGAAGAACAAAGGGAAAAATGTGGTTTTTACACCAAGAGATAAGACTTTGAAAACTATGAAGATGTCAAAGATGGGGGGGGTGGGGGAACAGGGAGAGAAGAGAAACAAGAAACTGAGGGAGAAAGGATGGGGGGGGGGAGAAAACCACATTTATGGGGACTTTAATGAGATGTTATTGATCTTATTTATTGGAGTGGACAATACAACTATATAGAAGATGCTTCCTTAAAAACCATAATATGGATGTGGGTTTTTTTTTTTTGTGAGAGAGAGAGTGAGTGCAGGCTCACAGCCCCAAACAAAAGAAAACAAAACACCCTTCAGTTTCCGTACCCCTGAGACTGAAGTGTTGGTCAGAGCGACAAAAAACAAGTAAAACTGAAGTGGACTTAGTCTTCAGTGACATACCAGTTCATGTTAAGCATATGGAAAAAAGAAAGCGTGTCTACTGCATGGAGCTGGCTACCATCAGTGAGGAAAAGTTATCAAAACACATTTGGCCTCTATTCACCCGGAGCAACCGAAGAACAAGGGAAGTCGGGAATGAGACCAACCATCAACAGCCCACAAAGGCAAACTCACTACCATGAAATCAATTCTGGCTCACTCTCACCCTGTAGGATACAGTAAGATCTGACCCCGGGAAGTCTTAGCAGGAGCAGAAAGTCTCATCATTCACCCAGGGGGCAGCTGGTGGGTGTGAACTGCAGACCTTGTAGTTTGCAGCCCTCCACATAACCCATTACACCACCGGAACGCCTTCAGGAATAGGAGGAGGACATGAACTGCGTGGCTAGTTGCCTCCATGAACAGCTACTCCCTTTGCCATGAGACTATGATCAAACATTTTGATCAAAGATCTACTAGAATAATCTTGATCGGGGGGGGGGGGATGTGTAGATCAGAATTTTCAATTCTCATGAAACCCAGACTTTATGGAGCTCCTCTGGTGGGATGAACCCCCAAAGCTATTGTTCTGAGAGCATCTTAAACCTCAAACCCTTTGAAATCTTCTCCAAACCCAGCATTAGTTCAGCATCACTAATAAAGAATAACAACACTGACTTCTTTCAAGACTTCCAGCACTGACTTCTTTCAAGAGAGATGTATACAGGATCAAACTGACCACGCAAGTCAAAAGATGGGCTGGGAAATGTTGAGAGTGGTGACTCTATGTCAAATGGGGTAGGGGGACAACTCAGAAGGAGGAGGAGAATGGGTGCATAGCTGAAGATGCAATCAGTAATCCCTGAACTTGTCCGCATCGAAACCGCTGAAAAGCTGTACATTTTGCTTTGTATATCCTCAACAACAACATACTGAGATCCAAAGACGAGAGAGAGAATGAGAAAGAGAGAGAGGAGAGAGAGAGAGAGAGAGAGAGAGAGAGAGAGAGAGAGAGAGAGAGACTAATGAAGTATCTAGTACAGTTCCTGGTACACCATAGACCTCAGTGTAGAGTCTATTGCAGTGTCTCTGTTACTACAATGAGCAAAGCTTAGGACATTCATCTATATAAGGTAGAATCACTTGACAGGTGAGAAAGTCGGGTGAAGGCTAACATTAAGATGATTTTAAAAACAAAAACCAACTCATGGCTATTAGTGTGGCTTGTGAATAGGAAGGTGAAGGCAGGGGTGGCGGGGGAGGTTCCCAGGACCCTGTTTATGAGAAAGCCACACCCACAATCAGGTAGCATCAGGCAGCAACTTGATTGACAGAGAGACTCCACCCCTACACTTTATCAAGTTGACATGAAATTATGTAATTACCACACTCCTTGTAGGCAAAATTGATAACAGATATGCCCATGTGCATTTTTTTCTTGGAAAAATGTCCCTAATTCTCTTTAATTTTCCCAAGGGGTCTATGGTACCCGTCCCACAGGGAAGGTCCAATGCTATGGAGCAGTGGTTCCTACAGTGTGGTGAAAAGGGGCTTCTTTTGTGTTGCAGGAAGAAAATGTGAGACCCACTCACCCTCCTACAATGTCTCTTGTATATATTTTGAATATACTTAGTGCTTGTTTATCGTCAAGATGCGTTAATAACTAACCAGCTAATGTCTCTTGGAGGAAGCACACTTAAATATTTTTCATTATTGAGATGCTTGATCCAAAGAGCTTTCAGGCCATTGATTTTAAGTGGAAAAGAGTACAACATTGTATGTGTTATTCTGAGGATATCTGCAGAGTTCAGGGAAAGAAAAGGTGGAACAAACCCGGTTAGGGGAATGAGGAAAAGTGGGGGATGGGTCAATATGATAATTCTAGAAACCCTTGCTGTGGTAGAGGGCTATGTGTTGGATTGTTAACCACAGGTCAGCACTTTGAAATCACCAGGTGTTCAAGCTGCATCATAACATGGATTCAAAAAATCTCATGTGTCAAAGAAAACTTAAAAATCATGGGAGGAAAAAAGTGGAGTTGATCCTAATTTTTTACTAATAGAATTTTAAAAATATTTGCTAATAGAAAGCAAATGTCAAGAAAACAACGATGGCAATATGCACACATATGTTTGATACAATTGATGTATGCGTTGTAATAAGAGCTGTAAGAATCCCCAATAAAATGATATTTTAATAAAAAAAGAAAGTGGGGAAAAAAGCCATTCAAAAACTCATAACTCACCTGGTGATCCAGGATGTGAATGCAGGGTGGCAGCATGGAGCGGGGAACCATGGAAGCATCTGAGCACACATCCCCAATCCCAACTACAGGGGCAGCCGCCTCTCCACCAGAGGAGTTTGCCTTGGAGGCCAGCATTGAGGCTGCAGCTTGGGGAGTGAGAGATGCCTGACCAGAGCACATGAGAACAAATGAAGGGGGAGGAAGAGAGAATGACGTGCATCCCGGCCAACTGAGCCTTCAGGATGATATTCCCACTCAGAACAGCCGATGCACAAAGAGGATCATATGGCCGGCCCCACTATGAAATATGGCTACCCTCGCTGACCCAAGACCTTCCGGGGTCAACAATGGAGAAACAGGGTCAGGATTATACCCTGTCTGACACAATCACACCATGACAAAACACCAAGGGTGTGCAACAAAGCATGTAGTTCCAGATGGAGTGCCAAGAATATAGTTTGGGGCCAGAGTGTGGCACCCCATCTGACTCAACCAGGGGACATTCCTGGAGGTCAATGAACAGACCTTTAACTATTTTGAAGCTTTTATATTGCTGCTATCTTTATATTTTTACATATATATAGGACATTGGGTTTTTTGTTGTTGTTATCATTGTTTATTCTCTTTGGTTGCTTCATTTTAGGATGCCTTTTTTTGGTATATATTGTTACCTCTGCAGGTCTATCTAGAAAAGATAGACTGTGTAAACAGTCTGGAGGCAAAAATGATGGGACTGATGGTTCTGGGGTGGGGGACATGGGAGAAGGGGAGGAGGGGGGAAAGAGGTGGTGTTGACCAGTCAAGGAATAAGGGAATAACAATTGATTCAAAATCAGTGATAAGGTGTGTGAGAGAAGTCGGATAGGGATTGATCAAGAGTAATGGAACAGAGAGAAAATACTGGACCCAAATGGAGCCTAAGCATGATAGTGGGACAAGAGGAAAGTAAAAAGAATTAGAGGAAAGAACTGGGGGGTAAATGGGCATTTATAGAAATTTAAATATAGGCATGTACATAGGTGCCCATATTTATATGCGATGATGGGGAAATAGATCAATGAACTTATACATATAGGCTTAGTAGTAGGACAGCAGATGGGCATTGGACCTCCACTCAAGTACTTCCTCAGTGCAAGAACATTTTGTTCTATTAAATCGGCATGTCATGATGCTCACCTTCCTGACATGATCACTGAAGGCAAATGTGTGCATAAGCAAATGTGGTGAAGAAAACTGATGGTGCCTGACTATCAAAAGATGTAGCATCTGGTGTCTTAAAGACTTGAAAGTAAACAAGCAGCCATCTATCTCAGAAGCAACAAAACCCATGGATGAAGCACACTAGCTTGTGGGACCACAAAGTGTCAAAGGGATCAGTTATCAGTTTTCAAGAACTAAAAATCAAAAAAGCGTGCTCACTTTCCTGATATGATTGCTGACAACAAATGTGTGCATAAGCAAATGTAGTGAAGAACGCTGGTGGTGCCTGGCTATCAAAAGATATAGTGTCTGGGGTCTTAAAGGCTTGAGTAAACAAGCGGCCATCCAGCTCAGAAGCAACAAAGCCCACATGGAAGAAGCACACCAGCCTGCATGACCACGAGGTGTTGAAGGGATCCGGTGTCAGGCATCAAAGAATGAAAATTATATCATTATAAATGAGGGGGAGTGCAGATTCGGGACCCAAAGCCCATCTGTAGGTGAAGCGACATCCTCTTACAGAGGGGTTGCAGGGAGGAGATGAGCCAGTTAAGGTACAGTGTAGCAACAATGAAATATGCAACTTTCCTCTAGTTCTCAAATGCTTCCTCCTACCCACTATCATGACTCCAATTCTGCCAGATAAATCCAGCTAGACCAGGGGATGTACCTTGGAGTCGGAAACATGGGGAATTTAGGATAGATGTTCCCTCAGAACTAGTGGTGGGAGTGGTGGTACTGGGAGGGTGGAAGGATGGTGGAATAGAAAAGGGGAACCAATTTTAGGGGTCTATATATAACCTCCTCTCTGGGGCATGGAACAAGGAACTGAGTGAAGGGACACATTGGACAGTATATGATATGAAAAAATAATAGCAATTTGTAAATTATTAAGGGTTCATGGGGGGGAGGGAAATATGGGGAGCTGGTACTGGGGGCCTAAGTGGAGGAAGGATGTTTTGAGAGTGATGATGGCAACAAGTCTGCAAATGTGGCCTGCCTACAATTGATGTATGTATGGATCATGATGGGAGTTGAATGAGCCCCCAATAAAATGATTCATAAAAAAAGGGGGGGGGGAAGAGGAGCTTATACCAAGGGTTCACGTAGAAAATATTTGGAAATGAATATGACAACATGTGTATAAATATGCTTGATACAAATGATGTATTGAATGTTATAAGAGCTGTAAGAGCCCCAATAAAATCATTGGGGAAAAAAAAGACACATGGTACTAAGCTGATAGGCGCTGTATCCTGGGAACTGCAGAAGTCGCATGGAGACCTCTGCCAGCACTGAGACGATTACAACACCACTGGAATCAAAGATGTTCTCCCGAGTGGCCTCTGATTGTCCCGCACTTGGTGTCATTGCTTGTGTTTGAGTCTGTCCAGAGTCCCTCAGATAGGACCTTAGAACAAATCTTGCTGCCCTGACCAAGCGCCAGCCCTCGCCCCCAAGGCCGGGGTGGGGAACGTCTTCTCTGAGGACTTTGCACATCTGTAACGGCTCACCTCACTCCCCACGCCAAACAGAAGCAGCTCCAGCCTTCACATTCCAACCAGACTCCCCGCCTCGAGTCCGTGCGGACGCATGAGCTGTCCTTGTTGGCTACTGAGACAACATCTTTCTGGGAGTAGAAAGCCTCATCTTCACCCCCAAGGATTAGCTGGTGGTTTTGAACTGCTGACCTTGTGGGATGCCTCCCAATGTGTAACCAGCATGCTACCAGCTGGTTGCATGAGGGGTGAGTTCAGGAAATGTTTGATAGGACCTGGGAATGAGGCGATCAAAATCCAAATGGCCCCAGGCAGAAACCAAAGGTTCCCGTCACGCGCTGAGGCAAGAGGGCTCCTGCGGCATCGTGATTGTGTGTTGGTCGCGCAAGGTCGGCAGATCAAAGCCACCAGCCACTCCTCCGGCGAAAAAGCAGACTTTCTACTCCTTTAAAGAGTTACAATCTAGGACACGCACGGAGGCAGTTCTGCTCTGCTCTGTGGGTTCGCCATGCCTCACATGGACTTCACAGCAGGAGGGAAGGGAGGCCAAAGGCAGGAGAGAAGAGTAGGGGCTGCATGGGCAGTTATTCCTCTCTGGTCACACCCAGAGGGGCACTGTGTGCACAGGGAGGAGAGGACAGCTCTGGGCATGCCTCTTCTTCCTTACGTGCAATCGCAATTCCTGAAAATATTCAGAGGCAATGGCCCTGTCCCTAACAAAGGGCACGTCTGACCATCTACGGTGTCCACGAGCCTGTGGTTACGACCTCTGGGCACCAGGGTTCAGGCCCCTCTCTCCCTGTGAATGAGTCTTCTCAGGGCAGCATCACGTCTTACTCTTTGTCCCTTACAACTCGGCTTGGACTCTGCCCCTGTCACCCACCATCCAGATGGACCCTGCACTGCCTTTTACTGTTTCTGAGCCTGGTTTCTGCAGGAGTGAACGGTGTGGATGGCAATCTCCCCTTTGGTGGGATGTTATGAGAGTTAAAAGACCCTGATAACCTGACTCCTCGCCAGCTCTGTGATCTTGAGCAAGGTACTAGGTCTCTCTGTTTGCCTGCATGTATCTTGTGATCGGTGAGTTCATACTTAGAAGGGGTGTAGAACTTGGCATCCACCGGCGTGACCTAAGTGTTGGCTCTCACTCAGCTCAGTATACGGACAGGCAGAGTGTGGTTGTCTGCCAGGCACCTCCGCTCACGGCGGCCCCGGGTGTCAGAGTACCACTGCTCCATTGGTGGTCAGGAGCTGGTTTGGGGGAGTAGATTGCCAGGCCTTGCTTTCCAGGCACCCCTGAGTGGACTTGAACCTCTAACCATTGGGGTTTGCACCACCAACGTAACCGTTTGTATCACCAGGGCCTCAGTCAGTGGGAGTTCTAGGCTCTCTTCCTTTTGTGCCCACAGATGGTGGCCACAGATGTCAGGCTATCCCTTCCTTCGACCTCCCATCCTGCCTCCACCAAACCCACAGTGACCCCATGGGACAGAGTAGGACTGTCCTTGTGGGTTCCCAACAGAGGCTGTACATCATGAAGTGGGTAGATAGCCTCCTCTTTCTCCTGAGAAGCAACTGTCAGGTTCAAACAGTCGACCTCGCAGTTAGCAGACCAACAAGGGACTCACTGTATGGCCAGGGCCCCGCGATTTCTCTGGCCAGGCCCCAGACTTCCAGACAGCCCAGTTACTACAGGGCTTGGAATGATTTGAATGAAGCTAAGTGGCTTTGTTTCAGCCTCAGGTGCCAGAAAAATAACGTAACAGAGACACCTAGTGGGACCTGCTGGAAGTGCTTGTGCAAAGGTAGTCCCTGAGGCAGAAGGGACAGTGAAGGCTTGACAGCTGTGGCTTCTGAGGCCACACTGAGCAGCGGGACCCGCGAGGGAACCTGCTCAGACCTCTCACAGCTGGACCTGGTCGCACTCAGGTCTCAGTGGGAGAAAAAAAACAAGGACATTGTCTTGGAGGAAGGAGCCCTGGTGGTGGTGTGGGTCAGTCATTGGACTGCTGACTGCAAGTTTGGTGGTTCAAACTCACTTGGGTTGTTAGAACAAAAACCAGCTACTCAAAATGGTCCAACTTGTGATGAGGATGTACTAGTGGCTCATAGAACCCGGTAAGACTGGTTTCCGGAGTTTGGTGATTTAGACAAAGATGCAGGATCTTCATATTTCAGGCACTCAAAAAGATGAATAGTGAGGTTGTCCTTCTTAAGAAATAAAATATGGGGCTGAGCCCCGGTGGCGTAGTGGTTGTGCGCGGGACTGCGGCCCCCCGGGACGGAGGTTCAATTCCAGCAGTGGGGCTGGACCTCCTACTCCCACCACCGGAGAGCAGTGATGCCCCCCCCCCCAAAAAAAAAAAAAGAAATAAAATAACAACTAGTGCTGAAGTTTCTTGGCTATGTGCATTGAATCTTTTTTTTTTTGGGGGGGGGAGGGAAATATCTTTTTTTTTTAAAGATCATTTTATTGAGGGCTCTTACAGCCCTTATAACAATCCATACATCTTTGCATTAAGCATATTTGTACATATGTCGCCATCATTATTTTCTAAACATGTACATTCGATTTGAGCCCTTGGCAGCAGCCCCAATTTTTAGCCACCCGTATGACCCCTTGATAAGTTATAAATTATTATTTTCAAATCTTCCACCGACCATTGGCTCTCTCTTCCCCCTCAGTTTCTCTCCCTACCCCCCTGCCCTCCTGGTATTGCTACTCCCACTACGACTGTACCTGAGGTGTTTCTCTGACCTGCATTTCGTATGTCCTGAGCTCTTCTCTGTACCTGTGAACATGCTCCGGCTTGGCCTGTGTGAGTTCATTTCACGTGTTGGTGTGGGAGGCGATGGTGCCCAGGTGTTTAGTATGATGCCAGGTCAGACCAGTGCTTTAGGTGTGATGGACCCGTCTAATGACCAATGACGTCTCATAAAGGAGACTGCCTTCCCGAAGGTGGTGGGCCTCGTCCACTCATCGGGAAACCTGCAGAACAAACGTCCCAAAGAGCAGATTTCCAAAAAGGATGGGCTTCTGCTTCAGGACTGTAGCCGGGAAGTCTCGTCTCGCTTGCCAGCCTGCCACTGGGCACTGCCCGAGTTCATGCTCGCAGCCTGCACATTCTCTTGAGCCAAGGCCCTCACACGAAGCTCACTCTGTAGACGCAGACGCCTGGCCCACACTGGAGCTTCACAGGGCTCACAGAACATTGTCTTTCTCTTTGGGTGGCATTTCCCCAACAGCCTTTGGAAGCCTCCGTGTGTACTGTTGTCGCCAGGTACCAGCCCGGCCAGTTCCTCCCCACCGTGGCCCCGTGACAGAGCAGAAATAGGCAATAGCCGTCGCCGCTGGTCTTTCTCCCTACAGAGCTGACATGGGGCCTTCAACGGCCAAGCTTCAGGTCAGCAACTGAGCTTATAACTACTGCATTGCTGGGGACAACGGATGGAATTGAAAACCATTGGCCGTAAAGCACTGTGATTTTGCCCCATGCCCCTCGATGCCTCCTCATCGCCTGCCTTTCTGGGATGTCATGTGGCTGGAATCGTCCGTGGGGTGGCCGGAGGATTCCAACCACCCGTCTTTTGGGTTGCCGCTAAGCATTTCACCACTGTGCCACCAGGGACCCCTCTGTCCTGAAGACTCACTGCCGACTCACAAGGACAAAGTAGGACAGGATGGAGCCGCTTCTGTGACTATCGGAGACTACAGCCACTTGCTGGAGTAGAAAGCCTTGTCTTTCTCCTTCATGGTGGCTGCTGGTTTCGATCTTCAGGCCTTTGTGATCAAAGCCCAATGTATAACCACTCCACCGCCAGGGCTCCCTGCCCCGATGACAGCCTCGGAAATCCAGGCCGTCCGACAGGCCTCTGTGACTTGGACTAGATAGATCCACAGCACATCACCACTTCCACCACACATGGGCACACTGCTCCCCTGAAGGACTCCGGCTGGTCCCCGCCTTCTTTCCCTGTCTATCACCTCCTCCTGCAGGCACTGCTAGCCTAAATGCTGTACGGATCCCTCTCAGGCATGCATCTCCCCCATGACTACATATGCATGCACTCTTAAACGCCATATGGTAAAATCGCATCTTTAAACTTCTTTGTGTCAACATATCATCAACGATGTAGCCTCCTAGAACTAGTCCCCTCCTTCCTTGGTACTGGCTTTTTGAAATATAAATCATTTTCTTGGGGGCTCATACAACTCCCATCACGATGCATACATTCATCAATTGGCATGGAGGCCCCATTTGCACCCTCGTTGCCATCATCACTCTCAAAGCATCCTCCCTCCACTTAGACCCCCAGGACCAGCTCCCCATATTGCCCTTCCCTCCCCCTCCTCCATGGGCACCCATGGTACTGGCTTTTGGAGATGTTTGTGTGGCTATGGACAGGCCTAGTCGATGTCTGTTTTCTATGCTCTTCCACCGCGTGGCTGTGGTTCTGTGAAAAGAACCGACGAACCACAACGGAAACATGGATGGCCTGGCCCTGCACGCCCCCACCCCACCCTTACAACCCGTGCTGTGTTGGAGACCGTGACTGCAACCATGGTGCCAGTCAGTCTGGGCGAGGGCCTTCTGCTTTTTTCCTGACCCTGTGTCTTAGCAAGCACGTGTCCTGGGACCGTGGGAGAACATGTCCAAAGCACAGCGTTGCTTCTAGAGACAGAGTGTGTACATACCCTCTGAGGTGGGGCGGTTGGTCCGCCTGATGTCCTTGGCCCTTTCTGCATACTTCGCCGGCATCGCGATTAAGATGCTTCCCTTCCCCTCCCGTCTTCCTTCCTCAGTCAGGGCCCAACGTGGCTGTACCACACGGACCCGTCTTTGCTCCGCCTTCTAATGCCTTCTTCCCAGTAAAAGGTACACGAGTCTAGTGGAGAGCCACCCAGAGCAGCGTGACTTGCCTTTTTAGTCGTCCTGTGATGCCTTTGAAAGAAGGGACTTTACTTCGTTGGACAGCTTCGGGTGCATGGAGAAACTGTGCAGAACTGACGCATCCTCCCGCCCACCCCTTCTGCCCAGGGCTTCTCCCACGACTAAGGTCTCCCGTGCCTTGTTCAGTCAGGGCCGATACAGTACCACGAGCTCAAGCCCAGAGTTTGCCTTCCCCAATTCACGCGGCACTGTCTCTGTGTGCCGGAGGAGACCTGTGCTCGGAGAATTGTGGAAGTCCATCTCAGATCTTTCTTCCAGTTGTCTTTGGGTGAAGCCCATCCTCCACCCTGTGGTTGGCACTCGTTGGGTGCTGCCAAGGGATACCTGGGGGTGCAGTGCGGGCTGCATGATCACGCTCCTCCCCGACAGGTCAGCAGTTTAACCCAACTACCTCTGACTCTCTATCACCTTGGTTTGCCAGAACACCTGAAAACTTCTTTGGGGAAACTTCGAAAGTTTTAAAGGTTATCGAAAATGTTTATTATTTTAGAATTTCACGGCAACTCTTTCTAAACTAACATAAGGGGTCATCTCTACCATCTCAGAACCCCATTGCCCTGGGATTGCCAGAGGTCAGAATTGACTCCAGGGCAGTGGGCTCGGGGTCCTGGCAGGGTAACATGGTGTGTTAGTTCCAGTGGACTGAGACAAGTTCATAGACACGCATATGTGTGGAAGAGAGTCCTTTATAGCAAAGAGGGCTTGCACCTTAAGAAAACAGCCCAGCCCAGGCCAGATCAAGTCTATAAGTCTGACATTACCCCATATGTCCATACCAGTCTATAATCTTCTCTTCAGCCTTATGGAACACATGCAATGATGCCAAATGCAGGCATCAACACCACAAGGCATGGACAAAACTTGAGAAACCGTTGCTGAGCAAACTCAATCAATTTTCCCAAGATAACTACTTAATATCACCATTGCTTGGGTGGAGAGAAGGTGGGGTGGAGAGACGGAACCAACTGCAAGGATATGCACATAAGCTCCTATATGAAGGACAGGCAGGCATCAGAAGAGTGGGTTGGGGGAGAGGTTGGACAGTGTGGGATGTGACAGAACAATAATAATTTATAGAGTATTGAGGGTTGGTGGGGAGCGAGAACAGGGGAAGAGGGGAAAAGATGGATAAACTGATATCAAGGGCTCAAGGGGAAAGGCGGATGTTTGGAGAATGATAACAGCTGCAGACATGTGAAGGTGCTTGGCACAGTGTGTTTATTCATGTATTGGGAAAAACGATGTACGAGCTCCAAATAAAATGATTTTTAATTAAAAAATATCACCATTGCTATAAAGGGAAACACAGAAGAAATGCAGCTCATACAGCAGAAGACAAGACTTTGGTGATGAGGAGGAGGCCAGGGTGAGAGGAGAGAGGGGCAAGGGAGAGGGGGAAGGGTGGGGGGCGGGTAGCAGAAAAAAATGAAAAACAAAAGTTGCTCCACGTGAAAGAAAGAAAAAAGAAGAAAATAGGAGCAGACTTTGAGCCTCCCACCACAGTCAACTCTGACCTCTGTGGGCTTAGAGACCTCAGTTCCCAGGAACCATCATGGGCCCACGTGACTGAACGGGAATGCCACCTAGCTATTCTGGGCTTCTGTCACTGGACAGCGGCATTGACTATTTTCTAGGACTAGTCCCAGTGTCGACTCTCTTAATGCAGGCACCCCTGAAAACAACCTCTGAGGTCAAGAATGGGTGGAGGGAGCTCACCAGGTCAGTAGTAATCCCAGGACCCAGGAGCGACAGAGTTGGATAGTGTGGTAGTTACATAACGCCATGCCAACTCGAAGATATGAAGGGGTAGGGGTGGAGTTCAGCCTGTCAATTGGGTCACAGCCCAATGGTGCCTCTTGTGGGTGTGACCTTCTCGTAAGCAAGGTCCTGGGAACCTCTCTTTCTCTCTGCTTCACCTTCCTGCTGGCCAGCCACTCAGAGACGTGCATGAGTCTATCGTCATTGGATCCACAAGACTTTCCACCCACCAGTCTGTGACTGCATGAGTCTGAAGAGGGACGTATGGACTAGAATTGGACTTATGAACTTGATCTGAACTGAGCGGGGACGTTTTCTTGATAAACAATTACTCCTTGGTATAAAGCTCTTTCTTACACATGTAAAGTTTTTATTTTTTTGTCTTTGTTTATTCCTATTTGAAATGGCAAAAAATGAACGTGATAAATGTGAATTTGAGCTCAGCAAGTGAAATCGCTCCTTGAACCTCTCCTCTGAGACCATCCTGTCTAGTCAGAATGATTGAGAGAGATCCTGGCTCTGGATTAATGCAGCCAGAGGCCTAATGCCATATTGCATATTAATGGGATAATTTAGGTTAAAAATGATTGAATTTGACTGCTTTAAGAATTGAGTTTAAGATCTAGTTGTACTATGATTATACTGATTATTGTTACTAATATAATGTGTGCTAGAAATAATTGTTGGGAAGTATGAAAATAGAGAATTTGTAATCCCACTGCCTTCAGACATTAAATTGAATATTTTTATTTTTTAATTAATTAATTAATTTTAACTAAAAGATCATTTTATTGGGGGGCGCTTACAATTCTTATAACAACCTATTCATCAATTGTATCAAATTGAATATTTTTAAAATGAAAGATGTTTTATATTTAGATTTATCTTGTTCCTGGTAATAAAACATGCCAATGGAAAGCAGTTACACTTTCAACTTGAATAGGCAGTTACAACCATCAATCATCTTCTGAAACGAACCATTATATTTCAATTTATCACGAACTAGTCTAAACTTACTATGAGATGTCGTCAAAGGCAGGAGAGAAGGTGTTTTTTTTTTTTTTGGAGAGGATTAGCCCTCCACAATCAGGATGGTAAATAAACATATTCTGATGAAGAATCCTAGGTGGAACACTTAAAGCGGTCAGTTTCAAGACCGCTGAGCTGACTTTGCTGATCATGAACTTGTTTGGTGTCATTCTTCTAAATCAAGCGTGTTCAGTTCTCCTCGTTCACCCACATCTTCCCCAATGAAAAGATTTTCATCAACATAGACAACATCAATGGCTCCCTTTTCAATTTTTTTTGGGGGGGCATCACTGCTCTCCGGTGGTGGGAGTAGGAGGCCCAGCCCCACTGCTGGAACTGAACCTCCGTCCCAGTGGGCCGCAGTCCCGCGCACAACCACTACGCCTTTCAGTACCCTCTTCCAGATCATCAGCCCTCCCTCTGGAAGCTTCACTTCATCTGTGTTCATGCTTTTTTTTTAGGCATCACTGCCCACTGGTGGTAGGAGTAGGAGGCCCAGCCTTTGCTCCTGGGAGCCGGAATTGAACCTCCATCCCAGTGGGCTGCAGTCCCGCGCACAACCACTATGCCACCGGGGCTCAGCCCTGTGTTCACGCTTTTCTGAAGTATATGTGCTGAATTTTTCAAGACCGGCTACCAAACACCTGTCTCATCTACATCTCTTGGAATGTACAGGCTTAAATCTACGTTTTCTACCTTCATAGAATCATCAATACCTGTCCCATTGCCAAGCAGTTCAAGAAGAAACTCAAACACCTCATGACCACTAATCACTAGCGCTTCCCCGGTTTTGATGTCTGCTGTTCGTCCTTCCATATCTTGCTCAAGTGTATCCATCTTTTCTGGTCTTTTCCTTTTTTTTCCCTTGTGAGAAAAGATCCTAGAGTGAATTTGGTCCCACATGGATCTGGGGAAGAACGCTCTCTTTCCATGAGGTCTTCTGAAGATATTTTATCTTCTTTCTCTCGATCCCTTTCTCAGCACCAATCCAGGGGGTAGTGCATGGTGATACACACACATATCATCCCCTCCAGGGCATATCCCAATCTACCCATACTTGCTGTTTTCAGTGGCTTAAAGGAAATGCTTGCGCACTGTTTGAGTTTTGTTTTTTTCTCCTCCACCTCACTGTGCTTCATGTTCATGTTTTCTTCCAATTTTGTTCTGATCCCAATTGCCTATGGGATCTTTTTGAGTTTGTCATCCCTTGCATCAATGTAAACACTTTGCTTTCAGAGTCAGGTTGTGTAAGAATTTACACTTAGCCCCTTTAGTGCACTGTACATGCCCAAAGAATGCACACCCCATGGATTTAGAATCTGCACCTTTACTTTGGTGACAGCAGCGGTGACAGGCTTGAACAGCTCTGGCTAGTGCCTGTCATCCTTTCTTCTCATAGTTCTTCAATATCTTTTCAGCTTCATTTTCAAAATCCAGCTACCTGCGTGGACTTTGTTGACCAAACTTAACGGGATGAGTAACAACCTTGATAAACTTGTGATTGCTTTCCTTGCTCTGATTCTCGAGACCAACGGTTTTATCTTCAATTCGTCTTCTCTTTCTGCTGATGCTCTGCCTTTTATCTGCTCCCAGTCTGAGCCTCTTTCTTGAGGGGGTCATTGTGGAGGCAGGTGGCATCAGTCAGATTTAGGCACTGCTGGACACCCTCAGGGGCTCTGCCCCTGATGCAGGAATATAGGAAGACCCAAATAGGGTCTTTAAATGGGTAGAAGACACATCTGCAAAGAAGGCACTGCAAAGATAAGCCCCGATTGGTGACTTGAGTGTTCAGTGCATTTGTATTTGAAAAGACTTCCTGAAAGAGCTGCTGGTAGACAGAAGAAGAATGAGGAGCCATTTGGGTCTTTTTGAATTTTTTTAACTAGGGGTTTGCACCTGAAGCTGGGAAAATTTGGAGTCATGATGAAACTCGCCTCTCTAGGATTGAATATTAAAGAGAGCCCGTGGGTAGTCTGTAACGCTTGCTAGGTGACCATCTGGATCCATTTGTTGAGTGGAAGTGAGAGAAATGCAGCAATAGAGAGATAGGTTGAGCCTGGTCACAAACACATGGACCTGGTTCCCAGCAATTAGAGGAGAAGATCAGAGTAGGTTGGCTAGTCTCAAGTTTAAAGAGTTGAGGGTCTGAAGTTTACAGAGTTGTGTGGAACCTGAGCTTATGGCATGAACTAGTGCAAGAGGGCTGGGGTTGTTGAGAATTTGTGGCCCATGGTCAAAAGGCTAGGTGGCCAATGGGCACCCTGGTGAGGCTGTGAGGCAGCCCATATTGAGTTGACCAGAACCTGACCAGATGAAATTAAGATTTTTGAGCCTGAGAATTTGTATATTGCTACAGAGTTCATGGATGACCTGCCCTGATTTTACTTTGATTATGGATGTGTACTCATGAGGTTCCAAATGGAATGAAGATTCTTCACATCAAAGAACATGCCTGTTTCCTCACAGCACTGGGTTGGGCAGTACAGAAATTAGATGTTCAAATTAGGCGTGGGGGGTGGGCTGCACAAAAGCATGAAATGAATATCTTACAAACTTTCATGGGGGGTGGGAGGGAGATATGTTCATAGGGCTATAGGATTATAGTGTAGATGTTCACTTAACTGTCATTGTTAGGTATAGAATATTCTTGTTTTGTTAACTTATGGCACATATTGAATTGTGAGCATTTTAGTTTAATTCTGTTAAGTACAATTATGATTTTACTATTGTCTTTGTTTAAAAATTATGTATGCCTAAAGAGTTGCATACCAAGTTGACAAGGGGTGATCTGTGATAGTTAACATAATGCATGTCAGCTTGAAGATATAAAATTATAGGGGTAGAATTTAGCCTGTCCATTAGGTCACAGTCTCCTTGTGGTCATGACCTTTTCATAAGGAGGGTCCTGAGAACCTCTCTCTCTCTCTCTCTCTCTCTGCTTCACCTTTCTGGGGAACCACTGGGAGGTTTGCCAGAGAGCTGCCAGACCATTGGAGATGCATCTACCGCCACTGGATCCACAAGACTTTGCCCCCACCGGCCTGTAATCTTCCTGCATTCTGTATCATTGCTTGTGCTGTGTGAGTCTAAATAGGGACTTATAGACTAGTGTTGGACTTATGGCGTTAATCTGGACTAAACTTTGATGTTTTCTGGATATACAGTTACTCCTTGATATAAAGCTCTTTCTTACACATATATACTCATATACATATCGATGAATTTGTTTCTCTAGTCAACCCGGTCTAATACAGATACTGAGACAAAACAAAAACCCACTACCATCAAACGGAGGCCAATTCCAAGTGACCCCCTTTATCGGTCAGAGCGGATCCTCCCCTGTGGGTCCTCAAGACTGCAACTCTTTATCAGAGTGGAGGGCCTCCTCTTTCTCCCACAGAGTGGCCGGCGGTTTCCAACTTCTGACTTTGTGGTTAGCGGCCCAATTTGTAGCCACTGCACCACCTGGATCGTGTGACAAGGCAGGAAAAAAAGCGAGCGGATGAGGACCATGGGGACAACAGAGCTCTGAAAAGCAGCACACAGAGGGCTGAGGGTCCAGCGGCTTCCACTTCCTTTGTGGAGGGCTCTCCCTGGGGTCTGATCTTCCTTGTCTCCTTGGACCACCTTAGTGCACAAGCTGAGCAGGAGTCCATGATGTGGGGAAAGACGAAAGCGATAGACTGACTCAGAGGTGAGTGAGGGGGCCAGAGGCAGGGCACCCCCACTGCCGTTCAGTTGTCTCGCTTTCATCTTTGGAAAGATAATGCCGTCTGGAGAGAGGTTCTATTTCTCGCCTCTGGCACTTATGTCACTATACTGATTCATAAAAATAGAGGCATTGGCCTAGATACCTATATTTATATGGCAATACACTGAAGAAGAGGACGGACCTTGGGCCTCTGCTCAAGTCCTCCCTCAACACAAGAACACTTTGTTCTAACAACTTGGCATTCTGTGATGCTCACCCTCCTGATGCAATTGCTGGAGACATGATGGGTGCATAAGCAAATGTGGTGAAGAAAGCTGATCTGGCATCTGAGGTCTTAAAGGCTTGAAGTTAAACAAGCAGACCTCTAGCAGAGAAAAAAGTCCACATGGAAGATGCACACCAGCCTGTGCAACCATGAGGTGTCAGTGTGTGTTAATCTGGGTAGACTAGGTAAACAAATCCACAGAAACTCTTATGTGTACAAGAAAGACATTTCTATACAAGAGAAATTGAACATTGAGAAAATGTCCCAGCCCAGTCCAGATCAAGTCCATAAGTCCGATATTAGCTCATATGTCCAATACCAATCTATAAAGTCCTCTTCAGACTCTCGAAACACAGACAATGACGCCAAATGTAGAAGATCACAGGCCAGTGGGAGGACAGTCTTTGGATCCAGCGGTGCTGTCAGCATCTCAGCGCTGGCAGGCGTCTCTGCGTGGTTTCTCAGCACCCAGGGCTGCATCAGGGTGGGTCCATGTGACGTCTCCTCAGAGGTGTCTCTCAGGGAGCCAGTCTTGTCAGTCGAGCGTCTCCAGGGGAGTGAACTGAGAGACAGACAGTGTCTCCACCTCCAAAAAGGAATGACCACATTTCCCAGAATTCTCCAAGGAGAAGGCCACGCCCACACAGAGGTCTTCTTGGCTATCTCCAGTGTGACAGGCTAGACTTCACCCCTCCACTTTTTTTTTTTAATTTCCGCCGCCGCTTCCCTCTATACACCCCTACACTCTTAGTCCTCAAATTGACACCAGATTAGGTGAGTGCCACACAGTGAAATCAGGTAAAAGGCACTAGAATACCCCAAACAAACAAATCAACAAACAAAAAACATATTGTTGAGCATCAGGGGGGTTGGAGCAGAGACTCAAGACAAAACGCATCTGTAGACAATCGCAGAAGGGTCATAAGGAAAGGATGAATCAACCAGGGCACAGTATAGCACCAATAGAACACACAATATTCTTCTGGTTCTTTGAGGTTTCCTCAAGGCTGCTCTGCCCCACTCCCCTATCATGACCTCAATCCCGCCTTTCAGTTCTGGCTAGACCAGAGCATGTACACGGGTACAGATACACCGAATCCAAGTCAGGTAAACCCCTCAGAAACAGAATAGAAAGTAGAGATACCATGAGGCTAGGGGAGAGGTGGGGAAAGGAGGGAGAAAGGGGGAACCTATCGCCATGAGTGACTCATAATCCTCCTGCAGGGGGACGAACAACAAAAAATGTGAGTGAGGAGACAGCGGTCGGTGTAAGACATGAAAGCAATAATAATTTATCAAGTCACGAGGGAGTGCAGAGGGAGGGAGTGCAGAGGGCTCCAACAGAAAGTCAATGTTAAAAAATGATGATGGCAACATGTGTCCAAATATGCTGGAAACAACTGATATGTGGAATGTTGTAAGAGCTGTCAGAGCCCCCGATAAAGTGATTTAGAAAAAAGAAACTATTTCTCTCCTGTCCCAAAGGTGAGTTTTCTAAACCTTTTGGAGGGCTCCCTGTGGAGAGGTGGGAGGTAGCCATGGGACTTGTAGGAGAGGATGGGACATTCGGATGGAAGTGGACAGGGATTTTCCCAGCATCACAGCTCAAGGTCACCTTTCATTCTTGAGGAACGCCCCCAAATAAGACAGAGATGTGTCATCCCTCGCTCCTGAGGGACATCTGATTCCAGCTCAAGGTTATGCTGTCAGCTCCCCAGGTTGAGCCTCAGTGCTTTGTGAGGCCCTCCTCCAGGGGGGCCCTCCTCCCTCCCACCTAAGCCGCTCTTTCACTGTGTTCTGAAGGGCATCTGTTTCCAGTAAGGCTCCCTGGGAGTGAGGCTCTTTCCATCTGGATCGAATCATTCCATCCTGGGCTGCAGTGTTGTTGAGACGCTCAAGGAGCCAGGCGGCTCCCGCCTCTTTGATCCTCCCATATCCAGTCGGAGATGAGGGAGCCCTGGGTCAGAACACGTTCTCAGATTCCTGATGTAGGAGTTCATTTTGCTAAGCATGGGGGGCAGGGCTCCTAGCGTTCATGGAAAACATGGGCTCATAGCTCATGGAATTTTCTCATGAGTGTTTTGAAGCCCCCTCTTATGATGTCTTTGGAATGCCAGCGACCATCGCCCCCCTTCCCACTCCCCGTCTGGAGGGAGCAGGCACAAAGAGTTTGCTTTTGATTACTATCCTAAAAGTGGATGGGTCAAAATGTCCCAGCCCCTTGCCCCCACCACCAGCTGGTGTGCTGCCATTAAGACTGCAACCGAGAAAACTCAATGGGGCAGCTCTGTTCTGCACTCGTGGGGGGTAGGGAGGATGGGCAGCAAGGGGCTTCTTGCTTGGATCCAATGCATCTTTAGAGGAACCTTGGTGGCCTAGTGACCTGTTAACTACATGGTCCGTAGTTCAAATCCACCAGCTGCTTCAGGGGAAGAGGATGAGGCTGTCTGCTCCTAGAAAGAGCTATGGACTCATATGCCCGCAGGGGCAGTTTTACTAGGGCCCGTGGGGCTGCTGTGCATCAGAATCTACTTGCTGGCAGTGGGTGAGTGAAGGTTGTTGAGTTTAAGTGTATTAATGTAGTCCTCATGCGGTAGGCTGCTAGTTGTGAGGTCGGCAATGAAGAAAACACTGTCTTTGCTTAATTCACTTTGCTCAAGCGTCTTTCACTTTACATTTTGGCACAAAGATGCTACTGTTCTCGACTGGAATCCCGCTTTGCTGCCGAGAAATAGCTTCTGTCCAGGGGTGGATATCTGCAGAGAGACCGGGCCTCCGAGTACCAGCGGGTGGCAGGTCTCAGGTCCTGTCATTGCACCTTGACTTTGCCTGCCAGTGAGTCGGCCAGCCTCTCAGGAAGTGGCTGTGGCGATGGGAGCTTCTTGCAGCTTCCCGGGAGAGAAAGAGCCTGCAAGAACCTGATTGGCTGGTGGTCTGGAGGCAAGTGGAATTGTCCAGCCTTCCGTTTGTGGTTGGGTTCTCTCCCTCTGGGCAGGTTCACTTGCTCTCTTGATAATGCATGCTCCTGCCCATCCTTCTGGCCCGACGCTGTCATCCCCTGGGCTTCCAGCAGAGGGCCCTGACTCCAGGCTCCACCTGTGCTGATCTTCCTTAAAGAGACAGCTTTGTCAGCCTGAAGGAAGGACTGGATGTCAATGAATTGGACGAGTCAAGATGTTTGAATTTGTGAATGTGCCTCAACATACAGCTATTGCGTATTCTCAACAGCTACATATGTGTGTTTATATATGTTTATATGCATATATTGTTAAGAAAAGAAAAATAGTACATAAAGAAAAAAAAAAACAAACCCAGGATAGTGAGTAACCCATTAGGCAGTTCAAACCCCCAGCCATTCTTTGGGAACGCGATGAAGCTTTATAGTCCTGTGAAAAGTTACAGGCTCCGAAACCCACCGAGGCAGTTCTTCAGGCTCCCCTGGGGATGCTAGGAGTGGGAATGAAAGGATCAGGTTACTGGGAGCCTCCATCTCCATGCCCGAGCCTGATGCTTCCTACCACCACCACCCCGCCCTGAGTTGAAACAAAAACATAGAAGCCAAACTCACTGCCACCGAATAGACGTCAACTCATAGCGATTTTATAGATGGGGTAGAATTGTCCCTGTGGGTTGCCGAGACTGTCCATCTGTCTGCGCAGGACTACAAGCTTGCGCTTCCTGCCGCACTGCACCTGGGGGCTTCAAATGGCTGACCCCGGGATTAAACAGCCCAACTCTGCCCACTCAAGGCCCCCTTCGCTCTGTCAGACCCGATTAAATCCAGTCACGGACTCCCGAGGCCGCGGTGAGACCGGGTAGCCACCGAGGAAGTTGCGCAGAGATGGCGGAAACATACTCCTGAAACGCCTGCCTCTGTGCGCAGCCGCTGCCCGCGGCCTTGAAACTAGGCGAGGCTTGACTCCAGCCTGCAGTGGGGGCTGCTCTGGGCTCTGTCCCCATTTACAGCGGAGTCCTGGCGGAGCAGTGGTTAAGTGTGACCAAAAGGCATTTCACAGAAAGCATAGGGGCTTCATGCTGACGACTCAGCTGCAAGGACGGCTGCGTGAGATTTCGTCTTCGTGGGCAACGGCCCTTTCTCTTTCCGGAATTGGCAGGACTGGTCTCTGCTTCCTGGAGGCACGGCCAGCATCTGCAGCGCCACTTCGCACAGGTCCCCTGCTGCTGGTCAAGGTATTGCACGCACCATGAAGAGAAATGGACAAGACCCTCTGGCCAACCCAACGGCTTGAAGGGGACGGACGAGCGTCCTATTGTCTTTCCAGCAGACACGGGTCTCAGTGTCAACAGGAGGTGGCCATAGCCTTGTGAGTCCAGTTCAGTAAGCAGGCTGTTCATGCTCTGTAGGTGTAATTTAATCATGCCGCCTTCTTCCATTGGTTCACACGTTCGCCAATGGTACGGGACACCATAGACAGTCCCATCAAAGGAGGAGGAAGCTTTCCATTCCTGTCAAGAGTGACAGTCTCAGGTGGACCCCCTATCCTAGAGGGTGATTAGAGTCAGAATCAACTCAGTGGCAGGGGTCTGAGGTTGTTGGTGTTGGGCTTGGAAGGCAGGGTCTAGCAGAGGACAGTGGTGGGTGGGAAGGTGTCCGAGTAGGGGTGACGCTGGTCCAGGTGAGGTCTATGTGGAAAGAACTAGGGAGGAGAGATGGAGAGACTTCCCACACCTGTATCTGTCTTCACTCTTCAACTTCTATACTCCTTCAGAGTGTTCATTCCAGTATTCATGCCAGGAATCATTCCAATAATTGTGTGTGTGTGTGTGTGTGTGTGTGTGTGTAAAATCCCTCTCCGGATTTTGGTGTCTTTTCTACTGAGGAGGAGGGACTGCAGGCACCCAGGTCAAACTCAAGGTGAATTCCCTGTCATCCAGCTGGTGGATGTCAGCTCACGGTGACCTACCTATAGGGTAGTTGGTGGGGCTCTAAATCTCTAGGGGAGTAGGAGACCTCATCTTTCCCCTGTGAACTGGCTCCTTGTTTGGAAATGTTGACCTTGTAGTTAGCAGCCCAAGGTGTAACCACTCTGCCTCCAAAGCCTCACCTTGGCAGCTGGGTGCTCTCATGTAACTGACCTGCCTGCAGGTGGCCCCCTGGTCTACCTGACGAACGAGGCTGGTTCTTGAACTCAGTGCTGGTCTTTCTCCAGGCTGCTTGGGTGCACGGTAAGCATGGTAACTACACAGGTCTTCTACAGGGGAGTCCCTGCTTTGGAATCTTCCCATTGCCTACACCCTTGCCACCTTGAGGGCTGTTCACAGACACACGGACACACATGTGGGTGGGGGCTGTGCTCGGGGAGGGGGGGCAATGGCTGGGAATCCTGGGAATGTTATTACTCAGCAATTTAAAGGACATTTCCAAGAATGATAGGTGATGTCATTACCTACCCAAACACAACGTCCAGGGATACTCCACCCCCTGGGTCCTGAGAGCAGAGCAGAGATTCCCTCTTGCCGATGTGATTGGGTGAGCTGGGTTCTACAAGGACACAGACCGTGTTTTCCCTTGTGTTTTATCCCACACACACAGTAGGGAGTGTGTATAGATAAAAACAGACCATCACGTTAATTTTCTTTCAAGAGAGGGAGGGGCCACAGTTTATAAAAAGCAAAAAAGAAAGAAATAGACTCCACACTCCTTACCCATCAGATCTCAACGATAAAAGGAGGAATAGTTTTTTGGTTTTTTTAAGGATGTGTGTGTGGGGGCGGAGGTGGTGGTGGCAAATTGTCTAGAAACTCAGAGCGGGCAGGGCAGCTGCAAGTGGCCAAGTTCAAGCTCCCAGGGCCAGTATGGGGCTGTGCCTTCATGAATCCCAGCTCCTTCCTCCACGCCTTTCTCCAAGGAGCTTCAGCCTGGAGTGTGGACCTCTAGGTTCTGACGGGGTCCTGGTCTCCCAGACTGCACCACAGACCCAGACCCACTGCAGCATGTCCTGTGTGTGAGCACAGGGAGGTTTGGGATGGGTCTGAAGAGCGGAAGCTTGAGCTTTGCCCGTGAGAAGAGGCACACCCTCTTCTTCCAGCCTCACCCCCTGGGCAGGGCATCCTAAAAGGACTCTTTGTTCCCAGGATGCTCCCCAGCCCCACCCAGCCTTTAACTGGCCCACAATCTGGGTTCAGGGCTCTGCGTAACCCCCAAGTCTTTGCATCAGACCACAAGGAGAAAACCACATGTCTTTTAGGTTGGGCTGTAACCTTGTTCTCCTGTGGTTTGCTTTCCTCCTCTCTTCATCCCTCTGTTTCCTTTCCCTCTCCACGCCTCCAAAACACACACACACAACATACACACTCACTCACTCACACTCACTCACACACACATACTCACATCCATTTATACACATACACACATTCACTCACACACTTACAGGCACATAGACACACCCTCAAAACACACTCACACACGTACCTTCTCCAATGCACACATACATACACACCCTCCAACACACTCATACACACACTCACACGTATACCCTCCAACACACACACATACACACACCCTCCAACACACACACACTCACACACGTACACCCTCTAACACACACATACATACACACCCTCCAACACACACACATACTTACACAGGCACACATATATACACTTAAACACACTTATATTTATACACATTATTCACATTTATACACTCACTCATAGACACACATCTATACCCTCACACATACTGCCTCTAACACAATGCACATATATACATATACATCCTCCAACACACACATACACACATGCATGCACATCCTCCAAAACACACACACATACTCTCAAACACACTGACACATACACTCACATACACAGACACACACCCTCCAACACACACATACATACGTATATACATATGCTTACACATGCACACACTCACTCATAGACACACAAACACACTCAAAATACACACTCACACACATACACATATATACATATACATCCTCCAACACACACACATACATACATGCATGCACTCCTCCAACACACTCACACACATACACACTCCTTTCTCCCCAGTTTGCCCATCAGGAAGCTGCCCCCTGGTTTCCTCCGACCAGGCTGGCTGCCCAGGAGGACAGTAAACAGAGGGTTGCCTGCTGCTCTCACTGCACTCCAGGGCCAGCCAGCGCCCTGGCCCTTGGAGCTGGGGCCTGACCGTAGGACGCAGTTGGCACGGGTGCCTTGAAGCTGACAGAGCTGGGCCTGGAGCTGTACTGGGCTTTATAGGCCCCTCAGCCAAGTGACAGCAGTCAAGCCTGGTGCCCAGGGACCTCTGTCAATGCTGAGTCTTGTGGCCTCCGCGGCTGACAGAGCCTTCAGGCTCAGGAAGTGTCCCGACTCCCCTTGGAGCTGCCCACACTCCGTGGACTTGTGGTCTTGGAACACAGGGGGTCTTGTCTGGGATGGCTGAGGCCTCTGCCAGGTGGGCAGGATAAGCAACAGTGATGGAGGAGGAAGAGGGCTATGCTGGTTTCAAGGCCGTGGGCCTGAATCCTCTTGGCAATGCTGGTGCTGATGCTGTTTGGTGCCACGGACTGGCACTGACTCCTGGGCACCACCGCGTCTTGCCCCAGCCTTTAAAGTGGTTCTTATGTTGGCAGCTATGAGTCCAGTTCCTCTTGAAAAGGGCCCACCTCTTTTTCACTTGACCCTGCATGATGTCCTCCTCCAGGTGGTCTCCCCTGATAACCTCTCCGAAGTATGGGAGACAGTCTCGCCATCCTTGCTTCAAAGGAGCATTCTGACTGTACTTTCTCCAAGAGTCTTGGACCAAGACAAAAGTGCGGTACTTTTAATATTCTTTACTTGTACCACAATGAAAATACATGGATTCTTCTCCAATCTTCCTCACTCCACGTCCACACTGCCAACGAAAAAGTCTCATGGGATTTCTCAATGGAAAAGAGGCAGAACTCCTTTACTGGAGCAGAAGCCCCAGCAGGCCTCCCTCAGTCTACACACATACCAGGGGACTGGGCAGGGACCAGGGGTTCAGATGTGTGTATGTGTGTGGGGAGGGGCAGGTAGGTAATGGCAAAGGGGAAGGCCCATACGGCCTGGGATCCAAGTCAAGTCTTGGGCATCTGACCTCCGTTCTAACCAAAGAACGCAGTCTCCAAAAGGTTGGTTTCGGAGGTCGCTTCATTGTGTCTACATCTCTGCCCCCTTGACACTGGGAGTCACAAAGAAAGGGATCAAACCACCGCACTGGCATCTTAAACAGACAGCTCAGATAGGGGCTGGCAGCACCGGTTACAAGCACAGATTTTGGTGGCCTCCCCTGGTAAGCATCCCACCTCTGCCTCACCTTAGCTATTGGGCATTGGGAGGTCACTTACCAGGCCAGGCCCGGGTTTCCTCCTCTGTGACAGGGAGGCAGGAAGAGGCCTCAGACAGTGGGCGTCTTCCAGTAAAGAGCCGTGGGGGCAGATCTGGGAGCAGCGCAGCGCAGGGCGAAGTCTTGCCTTCTGCGTGGGGAAACCAGAGTTAGTGCCCTCACAGGCCAGTGCTCTTCAAGAGCAGCCTGTGCCCCTCTGTGTGAGAGCTTGCATGCTGCCATGGCACCTAGCAGGTATCAGTAGCGCTCCCGCAGAAAGGGAGAGGAAGACTCCGAAGAAAGACCTGGCAGTTGACTCCTGAAAACCAGCTGATGAAAACCCCGGGGGTTGTCGTGGTCTGATTCTGAGCCCGCCATGGAGATGACGCCTGCTCAGACCATGTGTGCCTGGAGCGAACCACACCCATCCAACCACATAGGCTGCAGGTCAGAGGGCAGGGCTTCAGTTGTGAGAGGTTTAAGACTATCTGAAGGCCCTGGTCTTGGGTGAGAGATGTTAAGGGGAGGGAGAGTCCAGCCCAGGTCTTCACAGCCTGTTTCCAAGGCAGGAACCCAGAATGAATGGTGGATGGCAGTTGGTTAATCAAACCCAAACCAAACTCACTGCCACTGCGTTGATGTTGACTCAGAGTGACTCCAGAGGACAGGTAGAACTGTCCCAAGACTGTTCACTCTTTACAGGAGAAAGGACAAGCAGCTGATAGTTTCAGACTGCTGATCATGTGATTAGCAGCCCAACATGTACGCATGACGCCAACCAGAGAGGGATGGCCGAGAATATTTCTCCCGGAGTCTGGGCATCTCTCACCGGCCTTCTCCCTACCTAGTAGCACCTTTGTGAATAGCATGTCCATTTGCTCATGATGTTGGCAGAGGAAGCAATGTCTGGGTTGGGGTGACTCCCAGCAGTGCCCTGGGAATTCTGAGTACACTGGGTCTGGGTGAACTGATCAGTGCAGGTATTACTGTGGACTCCGAGTTAGGGGCCTGCTGGATCTCTGGAGCCCCACAACTTCCCTCACACAGCACCCTGAGTCAGGACACAGTCCACAAACTTTGAAATCAGGATGTACAACTCAGACAGGAACACAAGTCAAGATGGTTGGCTGTTCACAAGGCAATTTCCGTGGCACAAAGCATCTCCCCATGGAAACCATTTAAACGGAAGATTCCTGAAAGTCAGGTTTTCATTTGCACGGCGCAACACCGCAGCCGGTAGGTGAAATGTGAGCCCATCTGTCAGTGTGAATCCGCATCTTTGGTGGTTCCCAGGGCAGACATACGTGTGTTGAGGCTTGGTTGGCAGCCGGCAGCTGCTCAATTCCAAGAATGCCTTCTCCTTCGCTCATTGCGGGCCCTGGGAGCCCCAGGTCGTGCTGCTTTTTCGTGTCACCGAGATGAGACACTGCGAGCTCAGAGAGTTCAAAAGCCCTGGTTTGACGGAGTGGCACCCAACACTCCAAGCTCCGCGGGAGGATGGAGTTACTGCTCAGCCTGTGTCTTACGCAGGGCATGCTCCGCTCCCGGGGCAAGGCTCTGCCCCCAGGGTCATACTGACTCCCCAGACACTGACCGCTGTGAACGATTGAGTCCATTCCAGTCCAGGGACAGCCTGTGTGTTCCACAGTAGTCCTGCTGCAGGACGTTTCTTGTCTGTCAGCCAGGACTTTCTTCCAGGGCACCATGCGCTGGACAAAGCTGCCATCCTTTGCTTAATAAACCCAGAATTCCAAACTCACTGCCATCAGGCAATTCTGATTTTGGGTGACCTTCTGTGGGTTTCTGTCACTCTACACCTCTATGGGAGTGGAAAACCTCGTGTTTCCCCAGCCAAACAGTGGGAGGTTTTGAACTGCTCACCTTGCACTTCAGCAGCTCTGTGCGTAACCCACTGTGCTACAATCCAAAATACACTCCAGGCCCAAAAGACCAAACTCACTGCCACCGAGTTGATGCAGACTCACAGCGACCCTATGAGACAGGGTAGGACCGCCCCCTGTGGATTTCCATAACTATAATTTTTACGGGGATAAAAGCCTCGCCTTTCTCCCTGGCTGGTGGGTTTGAACTGTTGACATCAGGGTAAGCAGCCCAGACATTTTTTCTGACTCTCACTTACTGCTGTCAAGTCTATTCTGACTCCTAGAGACCCTAGTGGGGAGGATAGAACCACCCCTGTGGGTTTCTGAGACACTAACTCTGTACAGGTCTAGAAAGCCTCATCTTTCTCTCACTAAGCAGCTGGTGGCTTCAAACCGCTGACCTTACAGTTTGCCATCTTACCACTATGCATCAGCCACCCTGAGACAGTTAGGACTGTCCTGTGTCTCTGGCTCAGGTGTTCCCCTGGTCCTCGCTAACCTTGCTTTCTGCCCCAGAGGTCGCCTCTGGATATAGTTGCTTGGCCCCTCCTGCTGCCTTTCTTGTCAGAGATCCATGCTGGTACCTGGAACTGCCCAGAGGGAAGGGCCTCTGTCTGACTCCCGTGTGCATTCCTGGCAGGGCCAGGCTCCGTGCCAGCTTCCAGCTGGCCCCAAGGTGCAAATCCCTTCAACCTGACACCACTGCTGTCCTCAGGAGGGTCCCTCATGCACATCCAGAGGTCTAGCAGGAACAGAGGAGCAGACAGACCTCAGAGGACACAGGGTCACTGGGAGCACACGCTGTTGGGGCCACCTGGGCACCATTTTGAAGAGCCCCCTAGGGCTGTTTCAACCAGAGAGATGCAGAGGACAAGCCAGGAGGCACCTCAAGGACTGCTGTCCTGGCCAGCCTGTGGCCACTGTCCTGGGTCCCAGACAGCACCCATTCAGGACGGGCTAGTCCCGTCCTCCTTGCTGTCCTCTCTGCCTTGGCCTGTGCTTGGCCCTGCTTTCTGGGCAGCTGCCTGCAGCAAGCCGAGCCAGGAGGAATTGATCCCAGCCAGCCCCCATCCATCTCACACAGCAGGCCTGTCTGGGTTGGGCTTTAGAAGCTTCCAGAATGATTCTAACTCAGCCACCCTGATCTTTCTCTCTCAGTGATAGTCACTGCCCTCACTCAGCCTATCTCCTAAAGTGGGTTATTTATGCTGCGTCTGCATGATTGCTCTCCATCTAGTTGAGACTGTTTCGTGTGCATGTCTACCCCGGTGTCTCTAGGGACTAGGGTGTCTCATTTCAGCCTCCCCCCCCCCCGCCCTGTAGGCATCTTGAGCACCAGAAGAACCATACCACCCTGTGGGGTGGGTCACAGCAGAGTTTAGGCTCTGCCCAGCAGGGGAGCACTGCCCTGGGCAGCCTGCCAGAGAGCCCATATTATATTATTCATCTATAGTGGGAACAGCCACCAAATTAGGCTTTTCAGAACAGCGGTGAGAATAATTACAACGATCCGCCAAGGACCCGCAGGGCTTCAGTCTGGACGTGCTTCAGCACCAAGTGCTCAAGTCAAGGGTTACAGAAAGAAGTACACTGGGAGGGGATCCGGGGGAACCCCAGCCCACAGGCTATCCTTTCGAGGGGCCATCCTGAGTCAACTCACATTCATGGTGGCCCCGGGTGGAGAGCAGAGCCTTATAGACAGAGGCTTGACCGTGGCAGGTTTGGGAACAGTAGATTGCTGGGTTTGTCTTCAGAGGCAACTTTGGGTGGTGTGGTGGTCATGTATTCGATATGTCAAATTCATGATTGAGATGTAGAGGTGGAGTCTAGCCTGTTAATCTGGAGATAACCATTGGGTAGCCAATGCGGCCTCCGTGTGGGCATGGCTTTCTCCTGAGACTTCTGGGAAATCTCGCGGTATTGCCTGTGTGGAGATGAGAAGCCATCTCCCCGGTTGTTGGGAGTCAGTCTCTGAGACAAGGAACTATGGACAAGACAAGATGGCAGCGTCCCAGGAGCTGGAGAAGCCAGAGGAGAAGTCACACAGCCTTACCCTGATGGAATCAGACCTCTAAAGCTGGAGAAGCCATGTGGAGAGCCCTGCCAGCGCTGAGTTGCTTCTACCACCACTGGATGCTGTTGATGGACCCTGAGCCCTGGAAGCGAGTAGCCATGGGGAGACCCCTGCCAGCACCGGGATTCTGCACCCACTGGCCTGTGACTTCGTGAGTCGGAAGAAGACTTTATAGTCTGGTATCGGACTTATGACTTTGTAGTGGACTGGGTTGGGATGCTTTCTCAATGTTCTATTCCTCGTGTATATAAACCTTTCCCTTATATCCATATGCGTGTCTATGAATTTGTTTCTCTAGTCTACCGGGACTAACAGGTGGACTTGAAAAACTTTACCTTTTTAGTTAATTGCCAAGTGTGTAAGCATTGCATCCCCTGGGAACTCTGGCTTTCATTTGCCCAGGTGGAATTCCCAGGTACCTAGAGGCCTGATAGTAGGCAGGAGTGAGAGGGGTGAGCAGTGGGGGGTACCTCCTTTGTTGGAGACCTTGAAGACCACCAATTCTGAACTCAGTGTATGGTCCTCAGAGAAGGGGGGTGGGGCTGGGGTGGAGCTAAATGGTTTTCCAAATGCTCACAGGCAGTGGACAGGGCCTCAGGGTAACATGAGGACCACCAGCGGGGACCGTTTCTGCTGCTACTGAAACACCTTCCCCATCCACCTGCATGGTGTCTGCTGGTAAAGATGCTCATTCTTTTTGCGGCAGGTTTGTCTTTCCTGGGAGTTCTTGGCAAACACACAACTTTCTTCTTTAGACAAGCGAGCTACTTTCAACATCCACCACTTTCTATGGGAAGCTCTTAAGACCAGGTATAGGCATCGACTCAATGGTCCCAACTGACCCAATGACAACGGTTCTAGGAGCTAGGGACCCTCCTGTGAACTTGCTCTATGGAAGCGGGGAGCTGATAAGAGACAAATGAGCATCAGGTGATGAGGTTATTAAGGAAAACAATGCCAGTGTGAGGGGCTTGAAGAGAGGGAGCAGGGCGCTATTTTACTGAGATTAGAGAACACGTCTCTCATACATGGGACACGGAACAAAGCCTTGAAGGAGATGGGAAACTGAGCCAACTTGCTCTCTGAGGGAAATGTTCCAGGCAGAGGAAGCAGTAAGTGCAAAGGCTGGAAACCGGAAGGGCTGAGCATTTTGGACAAGAGCAAAGGGAGGCATCCAGAGGACGGCGGGCGGGGCTGAAGCTGGGCGTGTGGAGCTTGGCGGACTGTGCACAGGGCTTTGGGGGTGCCTCTGAGTGGCGCAGGGAGTCACTGAGAGGCTCTGAGTCGAGGACTGGTTGGTTTTACAAGACCACCCACGACTCAGGAACACCGCAGGCAGGTAAGAGTCAGGGAATCCTTGCAGGAAGTAGGCTGGGGAGAAGGGCAGGTGCTGGGGGCATGCAGGGCAATGCAGCCAAGTGGGGAGCTGGGACTATAAGAGAAGGCTCATGGGGTGCCCCGGAGGGGTTTAGAGTAAGACTTTAGAGTAAGGTAGTTCTACTCTTTAACGAGCCTCATCTTTCTCCAGCAGAGCGGCTGGTGGTTTTGAACTGCTGACCTTGTGGCTAACAGTCCAATGTGTAACCACTACATCACCTGGAATCTTGAAAACACTGTGTTAGTCCCGATTGACTAGAGAAATAAATCCAGAGACACGCCTATATATATGTTGGTGAGAACTTAGATTATGTATCAAGTAAACACCACAGCCCAGTCCAGACCAAGTCCTTAAGTCTGACATTAGCCCGTAAGTCTGATATTAGCCCATGGATTCCTCTTTAGACTCACACAGCACATGCCATGATGCCAAATGCAGGGAGCTCATAGGCAGTGGGTGGAAAGGTCTGTGCATCCAATGGCTGTGGATGCATCTCCAGGGCTCTGGCTGCCATCAGTGTGGCTTCATGTGGCTTGTCAATAGAAAGATGTAGGGGAGGGAGAAAGAGAGAGAGAGAGAGAGAGAGAGAGAGAGAGAGAGAGAGAGAGAGAGAGAGAGACCCACCTCTTGTGATGGCAGAATCAAGAGAGGAGGCTCCTAGCATCTTCATGAGAAGGCCACACCCACAATGAGGCTGCGACCTGACTGAGGGGCTAGACTTCATTCTTTCATCCAGCTGATATGAAATTGGGTAACTGTCACACACACGCATTTGAGATGAAAGGCCAGGGTTTCAGTGTGAGATTTCTCTTCACAGGTCTATGGAGCATTTAAAAAAGTTTCAGGTACTGCACCAAGTCATTGAATCCTTAAAACTGCCCCTTGAGAGAGGCATGATGACCATTTCCCTCTCACAGGTAAGGAAGTGAAGTCACGGAGGGGTGAAGTCACCCGATGTGCGGTCACAAGGCCCATCCACGTGGAGAAGCAGGATTGAAACCCAGGAAGACGTGGTCTTTGCAGCTGCCTCATATGCACAGGGAAGTTGAACAATGAGTAGGGAAGCTGGAAGAATGAATGCCTTTGAGGGATGACGTTGGCGAAGGATACTGAGTCTATCATGGGCTGTCAGATGCACGAATACATCTGGCTTGGAAAAAGTACCACTAGAATGCTCCTTAGAAGTGGCGAGGAGGGTGAGGCTTGGTCTCACAAACTTTGGGCATGTGGTCACGCCCGGAGAAGGATGTCCTGCTTGGAGAAGCAGAGGGCCGGCGAGAGACAGGAAGGTCCTCGAGCAGAGGGGCCGATGCATGGCTGCAGCAATGAGCTCAGGAGGCGATGATGGTGACACTGGCCCAGGAGGGCGCAGAGCACCCCTGGGTGGTGCTCGGGGTCCCTGGGAGTGAGCGCTGACTGGGCATCTTAGCACCAGGAACCCTGCTTCGGGAGTCTGCACTATGCACGATCTCGCTAAGCCTTCGGGGTGTTTATGGAGGCCAATGCAGAGAGCCAAGTCAGCTCCAGCTTCGTGCAAACTCAGGCCCTGGAACCTTCTCCGTCAACAGTATCATCCATTCTGAGGGGGACCTCTGGCTGCTCAGTGCTCACGGAAGTCTTCCCACACTTCCGGAAGCCTTTATCCTCTAAAAGCCTTTATCAAATGACGGGGTCCTTCCGTGCTTCAACCCCTGCTGTCCCTTGCTTGATTCTTGACTCTCGATGGCTTTCATCTGTGCTTCCAGACCCCAAGGCTGGCCTCAAGCATAGACCACCACCAGGGGACTCTCAGAGACGCGCGTCCCGACCCACACAAACCACTGACCTTCTGTTGACTGCTGGTACCCTGAGCCGGGCCTCTGCATGTTGGAAACATCTTCTAGAGCATGTACAAGAACTCCGGAAGCCTGGATCCCATTCCACACCAAAGGAATCACACTGGCTGGAGGTGGGCCCAGCTGCAAATAATACGCTTGCAAATACATTCCTGGGTGGTTCTCCGTCGACGCAGTCGAGTGGAGAACCTCGCCATGGACCTAGAGTAGGGCACTGGTTCTCAACCTTCCTAATGCCACGACCTTTTAATACAGTTCCTCGTGCTGTGGTGGCCCCCCCCCTCCCACCATAACATTATTTTCATTACGAATTTATCACTATTAATTGGCTACTGTTATGAATCAGGCGACCTGGTGAAAGGGCCATTTGACCTCCAGAGCGATCGCGACCCACAAGTTCAGAACCGCTGGCCAAAAACGATGTCCGGGGGCGGAAGAGCTGGAACATGACTGCTCCCAAGCCACACGGCCAACCACAGCAGGGTCGGAATAAAGACCGGGCTCCTCGGATTCCTGGCCTTCTCCAAAAGAGAACGGGTCTCGGGAAGGCAGCTCTCCCTGGGGGAGGGGTCCTTGGTGAGCGAGGCAGGGGTATTTTTAGAGGAGGGAGGAGTAAGCTTGGAGCGTGGAGAAGGGAGGAGAGATGAGGGCAGTGGAGGAGAAGGGGCGTCCAGAGGGGGCAGAAAATGGAGCCGTGGCCTGGGTGCTGCCAGCATTCTGGTTTGGCCACAAGTGGGCGGGACCAGGGCAGCAGGTGCCAGCAGGGGGGACTGCCTTCCTCAAGGGTGCTGAGCACAAGCAAGTGACCCTCAGCTGGCAGGAAGACCCGAAGTGCCCATGCTTCGCAGGGAGTGGTTCTCCTTGGCGCAGAGCCCCTGTGATACCCACCCACTCAATCCACTGGACGTTTCACCGAAAGGTCACGGTTCAAGTCCTGCGGCTTTGCCGGGAGAACAAGAAGGGGCAGCCTGTGTCGGGCGGGCGGCCTGGGAACCCCACAGGGGGCAGTTCCAGCTGTGCTCGGTGCCACAGGGCCGCTCTGCGTCGGATTCAAGCCAACAGCAACGGGTTTAGTGCACCGAACACAGATTGCCTGACACCTTTCCCACGGGGACTCCGGCTGGGGGGTCCTGGAAGGATCTTCAGAAGCAGCCCCCCACCACACCCCACCCACCCCGCACCTTGAGGGGGGCAGCCGTGGATGCAAAGGAGAAGCAGTTCCCTGGAAGGGAAACCTACAGCTGTCCTGGCGCGCGCCTCCCGTGTCGTTGATGTGCTCCGGGTGCCCCTGCACGCCCCGCGCAGTCCTGCGTGCCAGGCTTCTGGTGCGCTTTGACTTCATGAATAGGGAGGAGCCGCCGAGCGTGTCGGATTAGCCACGAACACGAGTCTTCTGCAAACTCGGGATGCATTCCAAAGTCCCCAGGGGAAGAAGGACCCCGGAGAAGGGGCATCGCGTGTTCGCTGCGCGTCCTCCTGACTGTTCGTGCTCCGAGACTTCCCGATCTTTTCCAGCGGGAGTCACCAGAGGGCGCGCGTGGCCAGGGCCGGGAGTTGCGCTGGAAGGCAGGCGGGCCCGTCCCCAGCTAGGCCAGCACCTTGGCTGTCCCCGAGAGGAAAGTCAACACCCAGGTCAAATGGCTTGAGAGGGCTGGTGGCCCTGAAGTCCAGGAAACACGTCCGGCCCCTGGCCCTTCCTGCACCCTGGCCCTGACCCCCTCACCTCCCTCTTTGGTGGCTACGCCTGGTGGTCCGCCACAGAACAATACCTGGAGTTGCTGGCTCAGAGACAAGCGGGGATTATGTTTGTCTTTGCCTCCCAGTTCCAAGATGAACTAAAAAAAAAAAAAAAAAACCACGTCCTCTGGAGACAGGCAATGGCCATCATTGCACCCATGGGGACCAACGGAATCAGGCCCCCAAATCTGAGACTGGTGATATGGTCGGTGACCCTGCTGTACACATAGGTACCTCCTCTGGTGGGAGCATTAGACTGAAACATAGATGGTTACTGGGTAGCATTATAGAAGGAGCCCTGGGGCATGGGCTACAGCACCCAGTGGTTAACCAAGGAGTAGGTGGTGTGAGTCCATCAGCCGCTTCTTGGGAGAAGGAGTGGATTCCTTCAAGCATCTGTCTTGGGAAGCCTATGGGAGCAAGTGTACTCTGGCCTCTCAAGGCAGTATGGGTAGGAGTCTGAAACCAGAGCAATATCAGGAGGCTTTACTATGAAGAACAGAATGCAAAATTTACGTGTTTGGTTAGTTGATTTTTTTTTTTAAAGGGAAATTAGACCTTCGGGAAGCCCCCCTCCTCCATGCAGGATTCTCTGGAAAGGGCCACACTGTCTTTGTCCACTCAGGAAGTTGGTGGGATAGATGGTCGCCGTGTCTTCTCCAGGTCAGAAGGGTTGTTTGTCAGCCAAGCACACAGGCTAGCAAACCAGCCAAAAGAGAGTCAAACCCACGCCAGCTGCCATTTCAGAACCACAGGACTGGGTGTGTGAGTGTGTGTGTGTGTGGGGTGGGGGGGACAAGGAAGGGAAAGGTTTCTTGAGGGCCCGAGAAAGGAGCTCATTCACTCAGGGTCACAGAGTCTGAATCTGACTGGCAGCACCTCACAGAGGTAGTTAGTGCTGGGGACGTGGAAACCAGTGGGCCTCGAGGATGAGATGTGAGGGTTCTCAGGTCGCTGTTCCAAGGGAAGTGTGCATAGGGGTAGCTGCAGGGAAATCACAAAGCTTACTAAGTGGGATCCAGTTTATGTGCCCCACAGCCTGGCCCTCCCTCAGCGTGGACCTGCAGCCACTCTGTGAGCACAACTAACATCAGAGCCCCCTGCAGGGCTTGGGGGGAAGCACTCTTCTTTCTCCTTTCAGACAGTGACATTTTGCCTCTGTCCTTTCTTCTGGAAAACAGAAGTGGTTTCTCCCAGGGCTGCTCTTGTCCCTGGGACTGAGCCCATGACCCCATCTGTGACCCACAATGAGGCCACCCAGTGGGGTGGGGTTTCCAGAATCGAGGGCATGATCTTCGTCATCAGGTGGGATGGCTCTGAGAACAGGCGGTTCCAGATAAGCCGTGGGGAATGCTCTGTCCCTGTGGACCGCTTAGGGAAGCTTCCTGGAAGCTGGGGGTCACCTGCCTTAGGACTTGGGGCACCAACAAAGTACCGGATACCAGTGCCTTGCTGCAAATTTGGAGTCCTTCCAGTTAATTTTGCAAAGGGATCCGTCTCCAGCAAATCCCCACCCTGTCCCATCAGCACCGCAGGCCTGTGCTCGTCTGTCTAAATCCCCGAAGTCAGAACAGGCAGTGCCACCAGAGCCCACTTTCTCCAAGGACCCAGGAAGCTTTGCTGGCCCCGTCCTCACAGTCCTGTCTCCTTGACTTCCCCATGTTCCAGAACAGAGAGGCGCTCTGGTCCCCTACTGCTTTCTTAGAAGACTCATGTTTCCTGGCCATTGAGTTGATGCCCATTCAGATTAACCCTCTAGGAGAGAGTAGCACTTCCCCTGTGGATTTCCGAGGCTGCTGGCCTGCTAACAGAAAGGTCAGCAGTTCAAAGCCACCAGCTCCTCTATGTGAGAAAGACAAGGTTTTCTACTCCACCGAAGGTGACAGTGGGAGCCCTACCCCATCCAAGAGGGTCACCATGAGTCCGTATGACTTGGTAGCAGTAAGTCTGTTTTGTTTTGTTTTGTTTGTTTCTGAAACTCTTCACGGGAATAGACAGTCTCATCTTTCTCTGTGGAGCCGCCAGTGGTTCGAACTGCCGACCTAGGCATTAGCAGTCCAACACTAAGTCCACTACCACCACCAGGACTCCCTTTATACAACGGCAGTGAAGGCCAACAGCACAAGCCCGGTGAAATAGCAAAACCCAACTCACTGCCATCACGTCAATTCCAACTTGTCTCCAGCCTATAGCAGCATCCAGAAGAACTGCCCCTGCGGATTCTGAGACTGTAACTCCTTTTCTTTTTTTTTTTTGTCATCCCCCCCCTCCCCAGCCCGGGAAAGTAAGAAGCCCGACCTTGCTCCTAGAGAGCTACTGATGGATTTGAACTGTCAACCCTGTAGGCTGCAGTCCCACACACAACCACTACACCATCTGGGGCTCAGCCAGGACTGTAACTCTTTACTGTGGTAGAACGTCTCACATTTCTCCCACTTGGCAGCTACTGGGTTTGAACTGCAGACCCTAGGGTTAGCATCCCAACACGTGACCTCTACGCCACCAGGCTCCTCTCCAGTGAGCTAACCAGCAGGCAAAGGCTATTGGCACACCGTTCTTCATTGTGCCCACAAGCCTGCGGGAGGAGACATCTCACCCACACAGATGCTGTGGGCTTCTAAACAGCAGAGGAGAGAAGGCGTGGGCCAGTGTTTTGAGTCGGATGACTTTCTTGAGCGCCTTTGGACTGCGGTGACCAGTGAAGGACGTGGCACTTGAAGACTACCAAAAAAAAAAAAGAAAAAGAAAGAAAGCCATGAATGATTTTTCCAGATGCACCAGGCAGCCTTTCTGGGCAGGAGAGCAAGAGGCGAGGGCTCAAAGAAGCGGGGCCTGCAGCTCCCAGGGTCCCAGCACCATGAGGAGTCAAGAATGATGGATATCTCCTTCCACAGAGGGGGTCCAGTACTTCCAGGACTCGAGCCCAGTAGGAGCAGGCTGGGGGGGACCTGGCACAGGGCAGCCCTTCGCTGGGGTCTGGAATGACGTGTGGTCCGTGAGGCTTGGCAGGCCTCCATGTTTCGATTGGCATTCTCTGCCGCCGCAGAGGAAGTCGGCCGTGGCCGGACATCCTGTGCCCATTTGGGAGGCTGGAAGTGCTTCTCGGAGAAGGCCAAGACCACCCCCCCATACTTCCCTCCCCCACGCCCCCATCCCCCGCCTCCAAGCTCACAGCAGCACCACTCTCTCTCCTATGAGAGTGTGTAGTCTACTGTCAGCTGCACACAAGGAAGGAGCAGAGGACTCCAACACACAGAATGTTGACCCGAGCTGGGCTGGCCTGTAATGGTCACCAGCCAGCCGAGGAAGGCTGCCTGTGATATAATTGGCCTTCAGAGAGGAGGTTTCCAGCTGCTGACAAACCAGCCTGGGGTGGGGATATCTCATCCTGTCAGTAAGCAAATGAGTGTGTTTAGCCAAGGCTGCTAACAGAGAGAACCTGCAGTTCAAACCCACCAGCTTCATTTCTGGAGGAAGGGGAGGCTGTCTGTTCC
>PVJH01018931.1:0-44005 GCA_004026705.1 Nesogale talazaci
CTGGAGGTTTTTCCTGACTTACACAGCTTTTCCTGCCCCTTAGTGGCAGGGAACTATACTCTGGAGGCTGCAGAGGATGAATCGAGGTCAGCAAGTCTGCTGTAGCATTCATAAGCCCAAGATCAGGCCATAGGTCAGAGTTCCCAGGATAGGCCATTGACTTAAAAACTGAAGCACCAGAGGTGAACGAGCCAGGTGTAGGATCCAGCCCCAGGAGAAAGAGTCCACAGAAAGGATGCAACCGTCCCCTCACCCAAGGAAACATTGCATCACAGATATGACATGAGTAAAGATTGTGCATTTCACCCTAACCTTCTATCATGGAGACTTAGCACTGATTGACGGTGGTTACATTGTGCTAGGTCAGGCCGTGGGAGATGACTGTTAACAGCACACCCACTGAGAATCTTGTTTCAGGTTGACACAAAATCTACTTATCACAGACCACAAGGGTCAAATACCCACACTAAGTGTAACAGGAGCAAAGAGCGAGGCACCGCAGATGATTAGGTTGATCAATTAGTATTTCTTCCCAAGTCCTAATGTGGAAACCGGGGATGCAGGAATGAATTAGGACAGTACCAGAATGGGAGGAGAAAGTGATTATTGTACAGGTGAAGGGAAATGCCAGCCGCAACTTTATATTTGAAGATTAGTCAAACCATCAGATCTAATAATCCAGACAGGGAATCTTGTCACTTTTGGCATATCTACATTAATGCATTGAAATATTTTCAATGGGTGAATAATTTTTAATTGCACTTTGCAGGACATTCTTAAAGTTGTATTTGATTATGTGTATAAATGACCTAGGATCCTTTTCTAACCGGTAATGGTATCCACTAGTATTTTTCACAAATATACCAGTTATATTTCTATGCACCTGGCAGAATTGAATGATGTCCAAATTGCTTTGAAAATAGTTCTGGAATTCCCATAGTTTGTTACAGTAAACACAATCAATGGCCTTTGCATAGTCCAAAGAACAAAAAGTAACCATCTTTCTGATACTCTCTGCTTTTAGCAATGTCTGACAATTTTCTGATAATTAGGAGTATGTGTTATTCTGGGTAGACCAAAAAGAGAAATCTAGAGAGACTCATTTGTATATAAGAGAGAGCTTTATATAAAGGGTAGTTGTTCATTAAGTAATCCAGTCCAGTAGGAGCACATAAGTCCAATATTAGCCCATATGTCCGACATCGTTCTATAAAGGACTCATGAAACAAGCATTGTTGCCAACTGCAGGAAGATCACTGGCCAGTGGGTGAGAAGTCTTGCTGATCAGTGACATTGTAAGCATCTCATGCTTGCCTGGGGTCTCCACATGGCTCCTCAAAGTTCAGGATTCTGACTGCATAAGCATATTCTGTGTGCCTTCTCCTCAGGGTTGTCTCTCGGAGTGAGCAGAGAGAAAATTGTCTCCTGTCTCCAAGGCGGAAAATTAGGGTTTCCCAGAATCCTTAGCAGAAGGCCATGCCCACACAGAGTCCTCACTGGCTATGACCTGATTGACAGACTAGACTCCACCCGTTCACTCTTAATCCTCTCAAGTTCCAAATTGACGTAAGGTTATGCAACTACCATAGGGTAGGACTTTAAAAATGAACCAAAGAAAACTGCCTTGAGCCGATTACAACTCAGAAAGCCTAGAGAACAGAGTAAAATGACTATAGGGTTTCGGAAACTGTGAATATGAGAGCTGTGCGACAATGAAGGGCAATGTTTCCCTGTGCCGTCGTCATTTCAGGAATAGGCTTGTTATATCTGTGAAGTTGTTTGTTTGTATTTTAGATTCTTCAGCAATTATATTATGTACCTGTGCGAGATGAAGTAGAAAACTCAAGAAGCCACCATAACCAGGGCCACAATAATTCATCTAGGATAGAAAATTTGGGGTAGGGGTGGGGAGGAGTATTTAAATTCTTATTAGAAATAATATATGTTCTTGATGGAGATCACTGTATGGGGAGCACATGGATGATAGTCATTGCTCTGAATGCCTTGGGAGGCTTCTGGACCAACCTTGTGAGCTCTTCTGTACCACAATGTTCATACCCCATATCAAAGCCCCATTCCGATATAATAAGCCTACCTGCAACTACAGTATTATGATTCATTGAAAACCACACTTGTGTAACAGTTTTCCTTGAATCCCCAAATCATTCCTAAAGTTCTCTACATCTGAAAAGCCTTGGACACTATTATAACCCTATGGCCATGGTCTTTCTCCATCTGGACATGTCTTCCCATTGTCCTATTGAAGACTTTAAAAAATATTCACTTAAATATAAAATAAAATAACTCTATGGGGCAAATCTACTCTGGACTTGATGACACTCAAAGACAGCAGTGTGAAGAAGGTTATGAGCCTAGATTTTTTCCCATAATTCCTCAGTATTCTAGATCTCATATAAGGCTTGATCCTATGAAGATTGAGATGTAAGAAACTACTCTTTGTGACTCAAATTAAGCCTCTTTATCTCAGTTACAAGGATAGATGTACAACCTTGATATATTAAATTATATTTAATCTCTTCATTGATTCCCTTTTCTATTTGTCTTCTATTCATTTTCATACAACTCTAAACACTAGATTTCAAGTTGTCTGGTGTTATAACTAGGCTTTGTGTCAACTTGGGGGAACCAGGATTTTCCCATGAAAAAACCCAACATAATGTGCTCACCTGTGGCAGTCACCTAATCTGGTGTCAATTTGAGGATTAAGAGTGTAGGGGTGGAGTCTAGACTGTCAATCTGGAGATTAACCATGAGACTCTGTGTGGGCGTGGCTTTCTCCTGAGAATTCTGGGAAGAGGCAGAGACACTGTCTCTCCCGGTTCACTTCCTTGGAGACTTCCTACTGACAACGCTCACTTGGAGACTCTATTGACAAGGTTCACTTCCTGCAGGACATCCATGAGGAGCAGCCGCATGGACCCACGGGCGCGGGACCCTGGGTGTGGAGAAGCCATAGAGAGATCCCTGCCACGGCCTAGATGCTTCTACCACCACTGACTTTGCACCCACTGGCCTGTGATCTTCCTGCATTCAGCATCATTGCATACGTTTAATGACTCTGGAGAGGACTTGAAAGATTGCTGTTGGACATATGGGCTAATACCAGATTTATGACCTTGGATTGAACTGGGTTGAGAGGTTTTCTTAATGTACAGTTGCTCTTGTATATAAACCTCGTTCTTACCCACATATGTATGTTTATCAATTTGTTTCTCTAATCTACTCATAACAGGCTTTTCTGAGAAGCAGCCCAAAAGTTAATCTAGTCACATTGTTTTATTTTTTTGATCCCCAAACATTTTCTTGTGAATTAATATAGATGCCATTCTACAGTTCAATCACATAAAGGTTTATTGTACAATTGCTGCCACAGTCAGTTTCAAAACATTCGTCTCCTTCTTGAACTCCTTGGCACCATCTCCTTTGTAACCCCCAGCCCCCTACAACCACGACAGTACCCACCAGAAACCCTTATTTGCTTACTCTTCCTATAGGTTCATCAATCCTAGGTTTTATGTGCTGAAAAACAGAGGAACATACAACAAAAATTCAAGAGGGAGATGCCCAATGACACAACACATCTGAGATAAACTCCAATATGAACAAACAGAAATTTCAGAGAAAATGTTGAATACCAAGTGAAGCCTAATATGCATCAGAAGGGGGATCAACTGACAAGGTTTTCACCATTCAAGCAAGGTTTATCCTTTTTATCTTCTATACTCTGCAATGTATGCTCTTGGATAATCGCTTTCCCCATATCCCTCCATAGGGGAATCACCGGAGGCTTATTTCCTAAGTAGATCCTCAAAATGTATCTTGGGCTCCCCTGTCACCCATAGCCTTCTGCAAAGCAGAGTCTCACAATTGCAGCTCTGACACTGTCCCTCCTTCAACTTTGGACTACATGACTTACAATCCTTTGGTGAGGAATGCTGGTGTGCATCTCCCATGTGCACGCATTGGACATCTCACTGCTCGTAGGGAGGCAAGCCTTCAATACTGCAGATACTATTTTAGCTGAGAGGCAGCACGAGCTAATTTCTTCACCACCCTTTGCTATAGCCTCATATCTTCTGTGTCCCTTTCTTGGGGTGAGTATTGAGCTGAGTCATGGTGTAAGAACCAATTGTGCTTAAATTGGAACTAGGACTTAGTGTGAGGCCCAAACCCATTTCTGGATTTATGTTTTGGTTTGGTTTTGCTTTTTAATTTGCCTCTGGTTCTCCTTGGATATCTCCATGGTTATTTATGGTACAGAGTCTTATCAATCATCTCGGGTATAGCAATCTTCCATTAAAATATAGTCTTTGTTTCACACCTGGTAATAATTTTTAAGTCCCGGTGAGAGAGGGATATCATGCCATTGTAGGCTAAGTCCACATCACAGTACCAGGATTATTCATTTGTACACAATCAATTGTTTGGGGACTGCATGCTATTTGCACAAACATTGCATGGGAGCTGATTATCAGGTCAAATTTACCATAAAATTCACTGATAATGTCAGTCACAGGTTTACTGGAAAAAATATATCTCAATACAGAATATAGGGCTTTAATGTAGGAAGACCATGTTTGTTCTGCTTCCAACATTTCAGCAATCTTGGTCCAGCTCTTCTGCTGCCTCAGACCATAAATTTTCAGTCTTGAGCCTTCAGGTTACCAGTGTGTCTGAGATCGAATTCTTGATATAGGTGAGGAAGGTTTCATTAAGGTATAGACTGACAGTGTATTGAAGCTAGAGTACCTAGAATGGAAAAAGTAGAACACAAAGAATGCTGACCCACTGATAAGTGCCACTAAAGTCATTGAGCAATTTACGTGGAAATTGTCAAATGGGAACTTACATTGTTGTGTTAACTTCCACCAAAAGTTAGCAAAATATTTTTTTAAAATAATAGAACCCTGCTTCCATGAAAGTTATATTTTTCTCCTTTCTCTCTATGATTCCTATAATTTTGCTTTTTAAAATCAAAATGCTTCTATATTCTAAAGTCTGTGTTAAAGTCTTGTGATATTTTGGTTATTTAGCACTTTCTTTTGCAATATAAAATTATACTGCAGTTAGTCAAATGATAGTAAGAGGCAGTACTCTACAGGTAGCTCATTTTAATACTTAATAAGATGGATGTTCCACTATAAAGTTGAAGGCAGCCCCATCTGCATATGCACAAAGATACAACAGTCTTCATTAAAGCCATAGATATGAATCCAGAATTCTTTATGTCCAGTCCAAGAAGTTGTATGGTGAAGACATATATTTCCCTCACACGATATCGTTTTGACTCCAACTATATTTATGGTGGCATAGGATTGCACATTGGGCAGCTAACTGAAGGTGGACAGTTCAAAACCACCAATAGCCATTTAGGAGAAAGACAACTCTTTCCACTTCCATGGAGCGCTCCTGTATCGGGAACTTATAAGGGTAGTTCTACCCTAGGCTTTAGGGTCACCGTAAGTAAGCATCACCACGGGACCGTGAGTGGTGCATATGGTACCACAGACAGGTCAACTTTTCCTATGGGGTCACCATGAGTCAGCACTGACCCAATGGCAGCGAGTTTGTTTTGAGTCTTCTTTAAAAGAAAAGCTAAGAGAAGTCAAATGATCTCCTTTAGGGAGGATAAAAGCTCAAAATAACTACAGGTGGTTTCAAATATAACGTGAGTACCAATAGTTAATATACCTAACTTAGAAAAGAAGTTCACAAAAAGGTGAAGGCAGCATGAGGGAGAAGTGAATCTCCTGTATATGAGTTAGAGTTTGAGTTGTGAGGTGAGGGTGGAGTTTTAGCTCAAAAATAGGAGAGAAAATGTGAAATATAGAAATATAAGTATATAATTACATAATCACACATGTAAATCCTTTTCATATGTATATATAAATATTTATTGGGAATTCTCTTAGCAATCCCATTTGGTTCACAAGGTAAGTCTTTCATTTATTTTGGAAGAGTTTTAAGGAAATACAGGGATGATATTATTTAGGTATGTAAAATAAATGTGAAAATAAAGGATATCAAGTTGCAAGCACGGTTGTTATGACAACCTCTTTTTGTATGGTTTATAAGTAATAATGATAATGCTGGTAAATGCCAAAATATATTGGTGAAATGAGTTTTCATTAAGACAGAAACTTTGGAAAAAAAAAAAGACAGAGACTTTGGACACCGTGTCCTGGAGTCAAGTCAATCATCAATTTGCAATTATGAAAAATTTCTCAAACAAAAAACATGTGGATAACATGAAGAAACAGGTTCAGCTGTTAAATTTTAAAATATGAAAAGTAAAATTAGTATCTAAAATAGAATATCAGTGAATTTGCAAAGTTAAATATAATTTTCAGACATGCATTTTATTTAATATCTTACATTAATGTACCTTTTCATCTTGAGAAAAGTATGCATATATATCACAATCATGTGCAAATATATATATATACTATGTTCTCAAAATCACATAAAATAAATGCATCTATACACCTGCATGTGCACATCTTATATATCTATATATCTATAGCTATATATCTATATATGTAAAGGAACTTGGTAGTGGGTTATGCAAGGGGATGCTGACCACAGAGTCGGCAGGACAAAGCTCCAAGCTGCTCCATGGGAGATAGCTAAGTCTCTCCACTTTAGTAATGATAGCACTTTGGCGACCACATGGGGACAGTTTTATACTATGAGCAGTGAGAAGGAATATATATATTTATCATCAGTGTCTATACACACATATACATACATAATGTATTCACACATATAATTTGTTCTTAGGTGCCTTTGAGTCTGTTGTAATTCATAGTGATTTTATATACTACAGAACATTCACTAGGTCCTGTGACATTCCACAATTGTTGTCATGTCAATTCATTTTATTGAGGGTCTTCCTCTTTTCTCTGACTTCCTACCTTGATGCCCTTTATAGGACTAACATCTCCTTATAGCACACAATTTCACTTCACCAGATATATCCAAAGTACTTAAGATGAAGTCTTGCCATCATCACTTCTAAGAAACTTTTTGCTGTAATTTCCCCAAGATTTATATTTTTGGTTCTTCTGACAGTCGATATTTCTTTTAATATTCTTTCTTAACAACAAAATTCAAATACATAAGTTCGAATCTGGTCTTCCTTATTTACCGACCAGCTTAACATTGTTGTACTACCCGAGTATTTGTTACTTCCACCCCACGATTAGGTGAGATTATGCAAACAGGGCATGGGTAATCCTAATAGAGGGATTGGTCAGCCTAATTATCACCACCACCACCACCACCACCTCCCCCCCTATTATAAAGGTGAGTCAGAGGAGCATGGCCAAGATCTCTGCATGAAGTGACTGAGGTCTCCTAGGCCAGACGCATCAGCGCCAGTGGCACAGAGTCTCAAAGGAACAGAATTGAGAGTCTCGGATAACTTCTCCTCAGACCCAAGACTGTGCAACTGTGGGACAGAGTGGCACATGAGCTGTCTTCTGGTCTTTGAAAGCAAAGGCCAAGGGACTATGCAGCTGAAAAGACTGAGGATCACAGAGAGATTTGGCTGCTAGTAGAGGAGAGGTTTTGTAGAACAATTACTGTATCATTACTATGTCTAGATCTTGACTTTGGGTATTTAATTTCCCTAATAAGCCCTTTTAATGTGGTTATTGTCCATGAGTTGTGTGTGGTCATTACAATAAATTATTAATACCAGCAAATAGAGAGAGTGGTGTGGGTGGAATGTTTGGTGCCAGAATAGGTAAGGAAGGATGAAGCATGGAAGGATAGCTCATGGCAATAGAGAAGCCAGAGGAGGTAAGACATGCCCAACTCCATTGTTATTCAACGCACAGCTTTCATAAACCAAAGAGACAATGGAAAATACCATGATTTTGGGTGCACCTTAGTGCTTAAAGTGAAATTTCTGCTCTTTGTCACTTTTAAGAAGTCTTGTGCAACAGATCTGCCCAAAAGCAATACATATGTCCTTTGATTTCTTGAGTATTCATTCTATGAGTATTGGTTGTGAATTCTGATAAAATGAAACACATTAATGTATTACTCCAATATTTTCTCTGTTTATTTTAATGGGGCTTATTACTCCAGTTGTGAGGATGATTTTTTGTTGTTTGTTGAAATGTAATCCATAATGAAAGCTTGTGATAGTTACATAGTTAATTTGAGGATTAAGAGTGTACGGGTGGAGTCCAGTTGTCAATCAGGATACAGCCAATGAAGTCTCTGTATATGCCTGGCCTTCTTCTGAGCTTTCTGTATTTCCTCTGTGGAGGCAGAAGACACTGTCTCTCTCTCTGTTCTCTCCTTGAGAGGTGCTCTACTGACAAGACCCATGGCACTACACTGATAGATCTCATGTCCTGGGTCTGGAAGAGCCATGTGGAGACCCCTGTGAGTGCTGAGATGTTTTTACTACAACTGGATCCACAAGACTTTGCACCCATTGGCCTGTGATCTTCCTGCATTTGACATCATTGTATGTGTTTTGTGAGTTCGAAGTGGATTTTAGAGATTGGTATTGGACATATGGGCTAATACTGGATTTATGGACTTGATCTGGACTGGGTTGAAATGTTTTCTCAATATTAAATTGCTCTTGTATAAAAATCTCATTTGTGTACACATGTGAGTACATGTAAATTTGTTTCTCTAGTCTACACAGACTAAGACAATGCTATAATCTTTGATCATCATCAATAAATGCTACAGTTCTGTGGGATATAAAAAGACTTTTCCCTAGATTTGTCTCCAGCAAAGATATGCCAAACATTAGAAGCTGTTTGCCAGCACAAGGTGGGAAGCCAGATGCTTAGAGATATTTTCCCTGAAGGTATAAAGTCATCAGACTATGGTTTAGTCCACATCAGGTGAGGCTCACACCCGACTGATAAAGATAAGAAATCGATTCCATGGAGAGCCAGAGAAGCGATCAAGCTTGCTCAGTGACATCCTAAGATCAGTGAATCTAAGATCCACCCATCTTGTCACATGTATACCCCCAACCCCTACTCTTCCTATTGCATGCATACCCTTAGATCATCCCCTCTCATTACTGTATTACCTATGTTACAACCCCTTTCTGTGAGGTATGTTTTTACCTATAATCAGGGGGCTTGCACACCCCCAAAGATATGCCCTTGCAGTGTGCAGACCTGGCTGGTGAGATCATGGCCATCTGGGAGGTGAGCATGCTACCATGAAATGTGTCTGATTCTTTCATTTTACTCGCTCATTTGCCATGACTTTAATCTCTCTCTATAGTAGCCATTCAATTGAGCCTACCAAATTCATGATTAGTTGTGAGGGCTGGTACTCCCCCACTTGTCTTCTTCATTTTCAGCAAGCAAGGTTATGCCATCTTCAAATTGGATGTTGTTAACAAATCTTCTTGAAATCTTGATGCCACTAAGTTCAATTCTCTCTTTTTGAGCCAAATAAAATCTAGTAACATAAGTATGAGGGAGAAAAAAAGTTAAGCTATTGAAATTGACTGTCCAAAGATTTACAAGCAAAAACCTTCCTTATTTACTTTCAATTTTTGGTACGGAAATAAGAATGTGCTTATCATCCATAAGCATATTGTTTGCATGCCAATTAAATTCACAATGCTTACAAATAGTTTAATTATACCACTATTAAGAGCTAGAAAATTACAACTAGGCATGCCTCATATATTCATTCCCTGTTGTTAAACTAAATTACAGGTGAGAAAAAACAAACATCATAAGAAATGTCACAAAGATATCCACAATTGAAATAATGTATCGTTATCATTTATTTACCTTAATTGCTGAAGCATATGGAATTTATGGGACGGAAGCATTATCTGCAGTAGGTTCATCAGCAAACATAATCTCAGGACAGAATTCTGGTTGTTAAAGGCAGACCCCTGGGGCTCTGAGTCAACAACTAAATTCAAGAAGGACAGATTAAAACCGTGGTGAAAGTTAATGTGGATTATACTTTGTTCTTTTGACATAGAAGGAATCTTTGACAAGCAATGTACCAGAGGTTTGATGCAGTTGTTAGGTACCATCAAGCCAGTTTCAACTCATAGAGACCCTATGTACCACAGAACGAAACACTGCCTAGTCCCCCACTCTCCTCACCTTTGTTGCTGCATTTGCAGCAACCACTGGGTCAGTTCTTTTTGTCAAGGACCTTCTTTCATGCAGCCTGCCTACTGAACATGATGTCCTTCCCCACTAGGGGAGCTGTGGTAGAGTAGTGAGTTAAGTAAGTGGTGGGCTGCTAAGCACAAGATTGACAGTTTGAAACTGCTGTTCCACAGGAGCCCCTGAGAGCTTGAGTGGACCAAATCTGCACCTTTGAGCCTATGATCTCCCTGCTTGCTGCTTCCGCGGTCAGCAGCATGAGCCTGCAGTGCAGCCACTTGAGTCTGAAGAAAGCCTGGATTAGCCTCAAACCTATGGACTTGAGCTGCTCTGGGCTGAAGCTCCTTCTTGATGTAAAGCTGCATCTTGACAGAGTTATTTCTTGTATTTAGATGAGTGCCACTCATTTCTTTCTCTAGACAATTCAGCCTAGCACAGAAACCCACAGGGCCAGTTCGAATCTGTCTTAAAACATCACTGCCATTCTGAATCCATTCTCTGACAGTGAAAAGGACGAAAGGCTTGCACTTAGAAAATCTCAGTTCCTCAGGGGAATACCTGAATTCCGTAGGTCCTGGATTATAATTTTCATTTAGAAATAACTTGTATTTGTTTTTAATCTCTCTATTTAAATTCAATTAGTGAAATAGCATCATTGTCTCAGCTTCACAATGTCATTTCAGTCTTTTAAAAGGAATCCAAATCTGTCCTGGTCATATTGATACTGAGCCAAATTTATATCAGACAACTCAAAATGCACTGCCATTGTACTGATTCCACCTCATAGTTCAGTTTGTAGTCTGTTTAAATGACATCTGTTAGAGGGCATCACTAGAGAAAAGCACAGAGAAAGTGACAGCAGAAGCCAAGCCTGGGGAGATGTTTGGCCCCCTCAGGGACATTCTAGTCCAGATTCATGTAGTTACTGTACTTTACAACATCAGGATGGTGTCAGACTTCAAGGTGTCTGAGGCCCCAGATTCTTCTTCTAGGAACTTGGATTGTTCAAATTTATTGAGAAATTCCTTTTCTTCATGACAGACTTCTTATTATTGCTGTGAACTTCCCTCCTGTTGGGTATGACACATACTTGGGATTGGGATTGGGATTGGGATTGGGATTGATATATAGGTGTCTATGGAGAATAAAGTTTCCAAAGTGAGACATTTTCTATGTTGATTCTAATACCTCTAATGCTGCTAAAACTCCTGGTTCTCAAAGACAAGTGTTCCGAGTACATTTTAAGACAGCTCATTCATTATTTTTATCTAAGAACACTCCTAAGCCAAATCCCATAGCCCCTTACCACTTTTATTAGTTTGGTGAAGCCAGATTGCAATGCATACAAGAATTAATATTTCCTTGGATATCTTCATGGGCCTGATAAAAGATCCGCCCTCACGATATGCAAAGACAAAAACTGTAGTAATTAGAGAATACTTCCTTTCATTTTTCACAGAAATAATTCCACATCTCATAATTCTGTTAGGCTGGGTTTTACTAGAGAAACAAATCCAGAGACACTCATAAATGTTTAAGAATGAGTTTTCTATCAAGAAGTAATTGTATATAAGAAAAAACATTCCAGCCTCGTTCAACTCAAGTCCATAAGTCCAATACTAATCCATAAGTCCAATTCTCATTCACAAACCCCTCTGCAGACTACAGAGCCCTATGAGATGAGGTAGGATGATCACAGGCAAGCCATAAGAGTTTTTGCACTTGGCAGTCCATGGACCACTCCAGCACCACACTTGAAATGCAAAGATTCTTCTTTGGTCTTCCTTATTCAATGTTCAAATTTCACATGCATTTGAGGGATTTGAAAATGCCATGGCATGGCTAAGGGTAAGATGTACCTCAGTCCTCAAAGCAATACCCTTGCTTTTCAACACGTTAATGACGTCTCGTGCCGCAGATTTACCTAATACAACGTGTCTTTTGACCTCTTGACTGCTGCTTCTAAAAGCATAAATTGTGGCTCCAAGCACAACAAAGTCCTTGGCAACCACAATTTCTTCTCTGTTTGTCATGGTGTTACATAGTGGTTGGAAGAAATTTGGCCTTCTTTCAATTCAGTTGTAACCCATCCTGAAGACTGCACTATTTGATCTTCTCAGCAAGTGCTTCAAGACCTCCTTTCTTTCAGCATGCGAGCTTGTATCATCTGCATAGCTCAGTTTGTTAATAAGTTTTCCTCCAATCCTGATGCCACATTCTTCTTCATAAAATCCAGCGTCTCTGATTATTTTCTCAGCATATATATTGAATAAGTATAGTGAGAGTGTTTGATCCTGATGCACACATTTCCTGTTTTTAAACCAGGAAGTAAGTTCTTATTCTGTTTTACATAATTGCCTCTTAATGTATGCTTAAGTTCTGTATGAACACAATCAAATGTTCTGGAATCACCATTGTTCTCAAGGGAATCCATAGTTTGTTATGACTCACACAGTCAAATGCTTTAGCACAGTCAAAACGTCACAAAAGACCATCTTTCTGACATTCTCTGCTTTCAGCCAAGATTAATCTGACATTGGTAAGGCTATCAGGTGTCTCACCATTTTAGAGATTTAGATCTCCACACATGTTCATATTTTGAAGACAATTCATAATAGTGATGAACTTCTGGAATTTTGGAACATTTCTTGGTTTGGAAGGTCACTTCTCTTAAGTGATAAGACAAAAGAGTCAAACTCATTCCTGGAGAAATTTTATTTGCATGCCAATGTTTGAAATAAGGAGAAGATTATTCAGTATTGGAAAGGCACAGCTCTTTTATTTTCCTTTGTAAACACATATCATTTTTAAAAGAATCACTTACTATAGAGTGTTCTGATACTTGTGTGGGCCATTGATTGGCCCATATACCATTCCATCATCCTGCAAGTAAGAACTATGGCATAGATGGAAGGGCAGAAAGAAGGCGGGGATACAGCTACTATGCCCCTGCTTAACTACATTATGGTTAGAATTGCTGCAAAGGGGCATGTGAATGTTTGAGGTACAGTGAATATCTACTGCTGTTCTTAACATTCCTTAGCCTCCCAGAGAAAAACAAAGTCTAAGAGAAGACAAATGCAATAACCTTAAATCTCCCTTTAGTGAAATTCTTTTGCTTCTTTACCACCGACTTCCTAAATATACACCAGACATTTCATTTTCTGTCAAGTCCTGTTAATACATTTTGACTACAGACAGTTGCCATGGTGATTGCTGAAAGATCATCTTTGAATTACAATCCTAGGAAGATCTTTGAGATAATGAAGCCCATAAATGTTTTAAAAATTATATTATTTTCATATTTCTCTATCCTGCTGCTGCTCCTTCTCTGATCCAGCGTGACTGTGGTTTTGCTTTATCTCTACCACGTTTGTGAGGGGGTGACTGTGAAGTGACTCCAGTGGGCTAAAATGTATCATATTTTTTCAGAAATACTGCCAGACAGAAGGAATGTGTATATATATATATATATATATATATATATATATATATAATCATCACTGCCCTCAGGTGGTGGGAGTAGGAGGCCCAGCCTTTGCTCCGTGGAGCTGGAATCGAACCTCCATCCCAGTGGGCTGCAGTTCTGCGCACAACCACTACGCCACCAGGGCTCAGCCCCTAGAAGTGCATATTCTAACTCTGGTTTGAGGGCATGACAGTCCCAGGATACACGGTTTGTAATTATTTATCCCATTTTAATTCTCATGCTGCAAATGACTGGTGTCACGCAAGCGTGGGGCTGTAAGGTTGACTCCACCAACTGCTCCACAGGAGATGCAAGGCAGTCTGCTTCTGGGAGGATGGACAGCCTTCGAAACCTGAAGGAGCAGGTGGGGCCTCAAATATGCGTCACTAGGTTGGAAACTCACACAGCATCAGTGGCCATAGAAGGCATCTTTTCCCCAGTAAAAGAATTTAAAGTTCAACAAAGTTACTCGATACTAATAAGCACAAAAAGGAAAGGAGCTTAGTAGTCACTCTTATCATGAGTGTTTGTACTGCACTGGTTTTGAGGCAACATAGTGAGGAAAGTGTCTGGCTGCTAATCACAGGGGCCAATGTTCAAACCCAACAGACTCTGCGGGGAGAAAGATCAGGCTGTTTTTCCTATTATACTCAGGTTCAAAAACTCTAAGGAGCAAACCTGCTGTGTCCTGTAGGATCATTGTGGAGTGGATTGATTGGTTTTGCAGAGACTCTGAAAACAAAATTGGTAACATCCTGAGATATAGACAGCCATCCTTTGTTCTGCAGAACAGTTTGGGGGAATAGATCAAAACAGAGGAGTTATTATGGGAGTAGATGATGTTTTGAATTCTCTATGACCATTGAGATTTGATAACTGCTTTATGTACCTTATGCACTAGAAAGTCAAATATAGAAAATGGTTTCCACTTTGGAGTTTTCCTGCTGCATTTTTAATGAAAAATTGTGTTCAGTTTAATATATTTTCCAAATAAGTCCCTTGTAAAGATAAGCTAAAAATATATTTTTTAGTATTTCTGCCCTTGCCTACCTCCCTGCCTCCCCCCCTCCCGCCCCCCACACTTTTCTTTGGATTATTTCAGAATCAATTTCTAAGTCACAGGAAAAAAATGAGTCATACTTTTTTTATTACTTTGCAGCATCACAAGTCACACAACACTTAGTTCTTAATGAGATCCTACAAAATGTTTGAATCTGCTACTCATGTAGAAGATTGCTTTGCATAGAGGATATTAAAATGCAATTCTAAATGTGCATCTATCCATGGTGTTCAATAAGGGCAGGAACTACATCTTTGTGCCTACCACTTCATGCTCAGCATCTTATATGCCACTTATTACAGACTAAGTAATGGACACAAACTTCAAGGTGTAAATGAACCTAGCAAAATTCAATTATATAAAGCTGTCATCTTGAGGGTGTGTGTGATCAAACAGAAAGCATTCTTCTTCCTAAAAGCACTAACAACAATGACCTCACTGCTATTGAGTCAGTTCACATTTGTAGCAATGCTGCAGGGCAGAGTGGAACTGGTCATGTGGGTTTCTGATATTACAAATCTTCATGGGAGTAGAAAGTATCTTTTCCTCACAAGACAGAGGGTGTTTTGAAACTGCTGCCCTTTTGGTTGGCAAGCTCCCAATATGCTACCCTCTACTCCACTAGAAGTGCTCTGCTCCACCTCATAGTCATTGACGTGTCTGACTTGTCATTTTAAATCTGTTATTACTGCTGTCCTAAATATTATATCTTAGGGAAAAATCCAAAGTGTGGTTCTCAGTTATATTTTCCTTACTGTGGCAGGTTGATTATATGATCACAAACTAGATAGATGTCTATATTCTTGTAAGCAATACTCTTACAAGATGTATTGTCACTCCTCCATCATCTCTCTGTTTCAAGCCTTGAATCTGAACATTACTCGTTACCTGGCTCCCACAATAAATGTAGTAGAAGATAATATAATAAAACATGATGTAACTTCCCTCTGGCTCTCTCTCCCTGAGTCACTGAGTCAGAATTCTCCCTCACAGAAACCCGTCTCCTCTGAAGACAGCAGGCTAAAGAACCCACAGAGCCGGATAAGAATAATGACGGATCCCCGCCGGGGTTAGCTTCCAAGTGTTTGTGTTTATTCAGGCCACGCGTGCTAACAGTGAGTTAAGCATACCCGAGAGAGAGTATCACCAGAACAGCACAGTTGAGCTTTTCTTGAATTTCTGAACCACAGAAACTGTGATAAACAATCTTTTTTTTTCTTGGCATCACTGCCCTCTGGTGGTCGTGGGAGCTACCCCAGCGCTGCTCCTGACAGCAGCTGCTGGATTTGAACCGCCATGCCTGTGGGCCTAGTCCCGCAATAAACAATCATTTTTATTTTAATCGAGTGAGTTTGGAGTAATTTTTTACACAAATGTTGTAATTGGAACAGTGACAGTGGCAAAAACTTGAAGAAATGGAGGTATACTGTAGATAAAACCCTGTATGTTCTATTAATAGAAAGATAGCAATGGTTCCATAGTATAGTGTCTAAAATTTTAGAATTTTGTGTTCAATTCTCAAGGGATATTTCCTGTGTCCTGTAAACAATTTGATTACACAGTTGTCTATATTTTAATGTTTGTGTGCCTATGTAAAGGGACCAGATGTCCTGCTTTTTAAAAATTTAACAACATCCTATGGGTTTTTAAATTAAAATAAATTTATCACAATACTGTTATTGCATTCTATGAAAATTGCTCCATATAGACCAAATTTTTAATCAAGGAAATCACCCCTCCCCCACCATCAATGGTGTCCTGCTTAAAATCTGGTCACTTTAAGTCTATGACCAAATCAAAGTCACACTCAAAGCCAGAGTCAGTTCTCACTCACCACTGCATTATGGGGCAGGACAGAAGTGCCCTTGTGTTTTTCTGAGACGTTCGGAAACAAACAATTGCAGCTTTCTCCTTTGGAGGACCTGGTGAGTTCGAACTTCCGACCTTGTGATTAGTACACTAACAGGTTTTCTTCTGCTTGGGTCCACCTAGGTACAATTTTAAAAAATGAGTATTTTTTATCTTCTTCATTTTAAATACATTTAAATCATTCTATTGGGGACTCCTATCATAACCCATCATAACCCACATGTACATCCACCGTGTCAAGCACATTTATACATTTGTTTGCCATCATCATTCTCAAAACATTTGCTTTCTACTTGAGTCCTTGGTATCAGATCCTCATTTCCTCCTTCCCTCCCTGCTCCCCCATCCCTCATGAGCCCTTGATAATTTATAAATTATTATTATTTTGTCAGATCTTATACTGTCCAGCGTCTTCCTTCACCCACTTTTCTGTTGTCCATTCCCCAGGGAGGAGGCTATATGTAGCTCCTTATAACTGGTCCCCTTCTCTACAAAATACAAGTGTAAGGATTCAGAAGTACATTAGAATCCTAAAAGTTATTTTTTCAAGTTTTATGACATGATAGAAATATGAGTTGTCACATTAATTTCTTGCTTTTCCTTAAAGTCACACATTTCTTTTCTACAGTGAAATGTTTTTAGATGGAAGAACTATCTTTTGATTTTGTAAAAAATAGATCAAATTAATAGTTATTTTGCATCAAATGGATACATTTTGTGTTCTACCCAAGGCTTCTCTGCCCACATACTCCATCAGCATTCTTCTTTATTTTTTTCTAAAGCTGTTCTGATGAGTTATTACCTAGGAGTGGGTTGATAGAGACTCAATTTAATACAGTTTCTTAACTCCAGAAATAATTTATTTTCAAACTAAAAGAAAGTGCTCTAAAGTTACTTTTAAGTTTGCTATATCAAAGAATACTTCTGACTGACATATTTCAGTTTATTTTTCGCTCATACTAATATATGAGCTCATATTATTATAGTATTATATATAGTAATAATATGTATGAGTATTATGTAGCTCATACAATTATTATTTTATGACATTGAAAAAATATGGGGACTAAGATACAGAAGTTTGGGATCTTAGTGGAAATGTGTTGTTGTTGCTAAGCAGAGAAACGAATGCAGCAGAGTCTAGCAGCTGGGTCATGTGTTCGAGGGTAAGACCTATGGAGAGGTCTTTGAAAGCCAAGCAGGGTCAGTGTCATTCTAGGAATGCAAAACTTCCAAGAGCTACAGCGGAGCTGCTAAGGCTTGGTCCGATGAGTCAGTTACATGGTGGACTGGCTTCAAGAGCTTCTGCTTCATATGGGGAGCTCCCACTGCAGGATGAGGATGCCCAACTGCTCCGCCTGCTGTGGGCATATTTCCATGTGTAGGCAGAGTTGCACCACTGTCATGCTGTGATGCAGCAGAGGTAGCATGTCAGCATGTTTGGCGTGGGGTTCTCAGCTATAACAGAGGAGCATTGTGTCATCAACGTATTTTCCTGATATTACTCACACGACGTTCATCCTTTGTCCTGTTACTGTAGAAGAGATGGGCAGAGTCTTTTGTAATTTCAGGACATTCTTTTCACATCGGGTGTTCTGTCTTTCCCAGAATTTTCAAATCTTGCTGGTAGGACAATAATGAAATATATTCATCATCATATAGGTAAAAGTTGAAAATACTTAAAGTTGGAAAATGACATAGAGTTGTCTCAAAGGAGTATTTAACTCTGAGATTTTGCTAAGGGTTTTCATAAAGAGGAAGGAGGGAAACCTTTTTAACTCCTGCTTCTACCAAGAAACTGTTTCTTCTCTCACTTAGAAGTAGGCTTTGGTTTGTCAACCCCACAAAAGCCAATTGTCTTGATTCTTTTTGAGGGCACACTTACCTAGTTCTTAGCTCTTGCGCTTACAAAATCTAGTTTCTGGATATTCTAAACAGTTTGAAACCTTTCTAAAGAGTAATTTCTATTCATTATAATTTTTCTATTACCTACTAGAAATACATAATATTCCTTTCCAATATTTTATTTCTAAAGTACTATTTTGAAAATCCTTTCCTTAGTGTGAATTCTCAGAGAGTATTATAGTCCATTTTTTAAAAAGTGATCCCATGTTAATTAATTGGCTATTGCTGTATATGTTGGGTACTCTTTGTTGTTTTTAAGTGCCATAGAGCCATTTGCAATCAATAGTGCCCAAACACACAACAAAGAGAAACACTGCCAGTTCCTGTGACACTCTCATAGTTGCTCTTGGGCTCAAGGTCATTTTTTCAGCCACGGCATCAATTCATGGTGGTGAGGGCCTTTATCTTTCCACTGTCCCTCTCCTTTATCAAGCATCATGTCCTCCTCATGAGACTGGCCTCTCCTGACAACATGTCCACAGGACGTACAATAAAAGCTTGCCATTCTGGCCTCTAAGGAGCACTCCAGCCATACTTCTTATAAGACAGATCTGTTTGTCATTTTATCAGTCCATGGTATTTCCAATATTCTTCCGCAGCATCACAATTCAGATGCATCAATTATTCTTGTGTCTTTATTATTCACGATCTAATTTTCACATGGATTTGAGGCAATTTAAAATATCTTGACATGGATCGGGATGCCAATAGTCCTCAAAATAAAATTTTGCTTTTCAATACTCTAACGGGACTTCATGCGGAAGTGATCTAATGCAACTCTTCTTTTGATATCTTGACTACTGCTTCAAGGAGTATTGTCTGGATTCATGAAAAACGAAATTTTTGACAACGTCAACCTTTTCTTCATTTATCATGCTTTTGTTACCTCTTGGTCTCTCTGTGAGGGTTTGGGTCCTCTTGACATTGAGCTGTAATCCGCACTGAAAACTGCAGTCTCTGATCTTCAGCAGCAAGTGCTTCAAGTCCACGTCACGTTTAGCAAGTAGAGGTGCCCCCTGTATGACATTTTATGAAAAAACTTAGACATTTTGATGAGTAGAGAAAGACAAAAAGGTCATATAAAATGATATACACCTGCAATTTAAACTTTTGTGAAGGGAATTAATTAGAAATTGTAAAACAAGAGTTATCAAAAAACATTAGTAATTTTTTAAAAAAAAGGTTAAAAGGAAAGGAAAATTTACATGTATGATATAGTTATTACCAACAGTACTTTCCTATTTTCATTTTCTTGGTTTTCTTCAACTTGTAATTCAAATGATTCTGGTGCTAAATATGAAAATCAGAGATAAATTAGTAGAACAGTGGAGACTCAAGAATTGGTTTAAGAAAATAATAAAATATAAATCGAAGAGAAATATTATATAAAGATATGTTGAAGATTTCTTAATATTGAAAAGTATTACTCTAAAATAATTCCCTTTGGGAAACAAATTAGGGAGCAAAGTGCACATGCTGTGGTTAAGTAGTTTCTATTATGTGAACTCCATTATTTTTTTTATCATTAGGACTTATATCACTACCTATTTACCTATCAACTTATGTTTTTGTTAATTAAATATTTTCTATTTCATACGATTTATGTGAAGTAGATTAAATATCTATGTTAAAATCATAATACAAAGGGGGAAATTAGGATGAAATACTAGACTCTATTATAAAAGAGAGTAAGTTCTATTAACTAGAGAAGTTTGTGTCCCAGTTTTATCACTCTTCTGTTTTTTTCAGTTAAGAATAGATTTAATCTAAGATTTTCCCCAGCAACTCTGTTAAGTTTGGAATTAAAACAATTAATTAAATGGATTTAAAATTAAGAAAAACTTTCTTCTTAATTGGAAATCAATTGGCTTTGGATAAATCAGAAACTAAATGGTAATGGGTCACGATCAAAGTAAATTTAGATGATAAAACTTGTGTCTTTGCTTTTCAATCTGATAAGAAGCAGCATTAAGTGCAGATATACTTGGAAAATACTGCACTGTTTTAAAGTGCCACAGTGAAGCTCAAATTAAGCTACAGCTAAAGCAATGTATTTTCAGAGGCACACATCATAGCTTCTCTCCCTAGCTGCATCACTTCATTAAATCAGCATATGAACTTCAGAATACCATGGCAAATAATTTAATAAGAATTACTCAATGTACCTGATCCAATTTTCCTGCAGCAATATAATAAAAGGTGAACAAGAGAGTATCCAGGATTTTATCTAGTCCCATCATTTTAAGTACCATCAATATTTTGAACACTTCGAAACTGCATCTTCAACCTTGCCACTGACATCAGCTCTGGTGGCAAATGACCAAGAGTCCAACAAACTCTGACAACAAAAAGATCTCCTTAGATAAAACCATATTCGGATCAATGACTATATATCAATTCCTTACTTTTCCACCAACTCCATCTTCAATCCATTAGCAAATCTTGGTTTTACACTATCCTAGACGTATTTTTCATTACATTTCCCCCCTCTCTATTGTCTTCCCGTTGAGACACTGCGACGCCTTAATCCATCTTTGCCCTCCTATCCTTTCTGATGGAAACTTTTCCCACTCCTACTCTGTAATTTCTTCACACGGTTTTCTTATTTAAATCAGAGTGTCTCCTGTGTCAAACCCTCCCTCACTGGCTTTATCATTCATTTCAAATTAAAACCTGAGGTCTTTAACATAGATTTGCCTCTCCAATATAATTTCCTATTCTTCTCCTAATTCTCATAGTGACATTTTTTGTTTGTTTCTTTTATAACTTTTGCATATTCAGTTCTGTCACCTGTCTGTTGAAAACTTTTCATATGGCGGTTTCCTTTTTTATCATTTATGCTATAGCACAAATGCCATCTCATCAACCTTTATCATTCTCTTTTGCTACTGGATTTTCAATATGCCATTTATATTGCTAATACTCATTCTTATTCTGCCTTTCCTCTTACAATTAAAATTGGAGAACTACAATGATTATGTAGTTCAATTTCCTTGTATCATGCAAGAAGAAGCTTGGACCAAAGGGAACTATATTGTTGAAGTGTATCGACTAATTAGAAGAAAGAATAAAAATTCTCTTGAAATTACTTTCCCTTCTCTATTTCTTGCATCATACATTCTCAGTCTACATTGGGCTGAGATCCACAAGGTGGGCAGTTCAAAACCAACACATGGGGAGAAAGGCTGCACTTTGTTGACTCAATGGTAGTAAATTGAGAGCAATGTTAATTATGTTTGCCTTTGTAAAATGTTCAGTAGGCAAGATAAAACACAGACTTTTCATAATAGACAATGAGTTTTATTTAAGAAGGTTCTAATAACCTGCCACTCAACAAATAAGCTCACTGCAATTAAGTACAGTCTGATTCACGGGGATCTCTACACAGGGTTTCTGGAGCTGTTCATCTTTACTTTTGCAGGGATCCTCAACTTTCTTCCATGGCACAGCTGATGGTTCAAGCTACTACTAATTTTGCAAATAGCACCCTTGTGCTTACCTGAGAATGCCACAAGGTCTCCTTTCAATAGCATTGGCATCCCATTAGAAAAATTTACATAATTATTATCCCTAGTCATTACCTTTAACTGAATTTTAATGTTCAATAACTTTAGTTTATTTAATAGGCCATAAAATGGAAGAACAGGGGAGAAGGGGCACATCTGATTAGAGCACACAGGAGAAACAAAGAGAAATAGAGAGATCTGGCCCACCAAACTGCGAGGATGATAATCCTGCTTAGCGCAGACAATGCATAGAAAGGACTATAGGGCCAGCCCCACCACGAGACAAGACATTTCTCATTGAATTTTAGCACTACAGAGGACAACACTAGAGACACAGTGCTGGGAATTGTGCCAGTCTGACCCTATTACCTAGGGGCAAGACAGAGCATTCAACAGAGCAGCAAAATTAGACTTTGGAGACAGAGTGTGACACCCCATCAGCCTCAACTGGAAAACACCCCTAAAGGCCAACAAACAGATTTGAACTATATATAGACCTTATCATTTTTAACAGTGGCTTTCTTTTTGTTGTTATTTTGTTTTGGTTTCTGTTGTTGTTATTGTTTTGTTGGTTTGACTTTCCTTTGTTGGTTTGTTTGGCTTTGTCTGGTTTTTGCATTTGTCAATGTCTCTGCATGTCTAACTAGATAAGATAGGTGGGATAAAATTTTGGAGATGAAAAGAACGGGACCAATGTTTCTGGGGAGATATGGGAGAAAAAAGGGGTGAGGGAGAACCAACCCCAGGACAAGGGAAGGAGTGAACTAAAAATCAACGGAGAGAAGGGTTCAAGCTACCTAGTTGGGCTTAATCAAGGGCAATATAACAATGGGGAATTGTTAAACTTGAATGAAGGCTGAACATGATCATGGGTCAAGAGGAAAGTAAAAGGAAATACAGGAAGGAACCAGGAGGCAAAGGACATTTATAGAGGCCTAAATAAATGCATGTACATATGTAAATATATTTACATATAGTGAGAGGGGAATAGATCTATGTACTTATATCTATATATTAAGAATTAAGTTTGCAGATGGACATTTGGCCTGACTCAAGTACTCCTTCAACACAAGAACATGCTATTCTAATAATCTGCCATTCTGTGATGTTCAGCTTTTGATTACTAAAGACTAAAAGGGTGCATAAGCAAATGTAGTGAAGAAAGCTATGGTGCCCAGCTGTGGCAGTTACATGGTTATGTTAATTTTATGATTGAAATGTAGGGGTGGAGTCTAGCCTGTTAATCTGTCGATAGCCATTGAGTACCCAGTGAGGCCTCTATGTGGACATGGCTTTCTCCTGAGACTTCTGGGAAATCTCGAGATATTTCCCTCATGAAGATGAGAGGCTATCTTCTCAGTTTTGGGGAGTAAGTCTTAGAAAGATGATGAATCATGAACAAGACAAGATGGCAGCATCAGAGAAGCTGGAGGAGCCGGCGGAGAGACCACACGGCTTTGTCCTGATGGAGCCAGACCTCTGAAGCTGGGACAGCCACATGGAGACCTCTGCCAGCGATGAGTTGCTTCTGCCACCACTCGATGCTGTTGATGGACCCGGAGCCCTGGAAGCAAGGAGCCATGTGGAATCCCTGTCAGCACCGGGACTCTGCACCCACTGGCCTGTGACTTCGTGAGTTGGAAGGACACTTTGTGGACAGATATTGGGCATATGGGTTAATATCAGACTTATGATTTTTAGCTGGACTGGGCTGGGATGCTTTCTCAGTGTTCCAATGTTTTGTATATTAACCCTCTCCTTATATCCATATGCGTATCCATGAAATTTTTTTTCCTCTAGTCTACCCAGACTAACACACCAGCTATCAAAAGATATAGCATCTGCTATCTTAAAGACTTGAAGATAAACGAGTGGCCATCTAGCTGAGAAGCAACAATGCTCACATGGAAGAAGCACAGAAGCCCTGTGTGATCACGAGATGTCAAAGCGATCAGGTAGCAGGCATTTACGATCCAGAACAAAGTTTTACCCAATGTGAATGGGGGAGGGAGTAGGCATGCAGTAGAGACCCAAATCCAATCTGTAGACAATTGGACATCCCCTCCCAGAGGGGTTACAAAGAAGAGATGAGCCATTCAGGGTGCAGTATAGAACCAAAGAAACACACCACTTTATTTCTTTAATGCTTCCTCCCCCCACCGCCCGCCCACTATCATGACCTCAATTCTACCCCACAAATCGCAGTTGGCCAGAACATGCACACTGCTACAGAAAAGAGGCCACAATGCAGGAAATCCAGGGTAGACTAAACCTTCTGGAGCAACAAAGAGAATAGAGATACCGGGGGGATGAGGGGAAGATGGAGGATAGGAAAGAGGAATGGATCACAAGCACCAATATATAACCCCCTCCTGGGGGGGATGCACAACAGAAAAGTGGTTAAAAGGCAACAAACGACGATGTAAGATATAAAAATAATAGTCTAGAACTTATCAAGGGCTCATGAGGGAGGGTGGGGGGGAAGGGGGGCCAAATAAGGAATTGATACCAAGGAGAAAGAAAAAGGTTTGAAAATGATGATGACAACATATGTGTAAGTGTGCTTGGCACATGGATGAGTGTATGGATCGTGATAAGAGACGAGACCCCAAAAAATATTTAAAAAATAAATAAAACCTGGAGAGTACTAGTGAATGTTTAAAATGTGTAGGGCTTTCCCTACCTCCCAGATTACTTTACACAAAGATGGGAAGCTTTCAAGGCCCACTGGTGGGAAATTGGTCACCCTCTTACAGGGCAGTCATTTGGAGGAGACAGACTAGTCAAGGTGCACCGAGGCAATGATGAAGCATACAGCTTTCCTCTAGTTCCTGAAGGCTCCCTCCGCCCAACTATCATGGTCCCAACTCTACCTCACAAATCCAGCTGGACTGGAGAAAGTACACTGGTAGAGAGGGAAGCTGGAGAAATGAAAAACCCAGGACAAATGAGTGCCTAGGTGCCAGTGGTGAGATTGGAGTTACTGGATGGGTGGCGAGAAGGTGGGGTAGAGAGACAGAACCAACTGCAAGGATCTACACACAAACTCCTATCTGGAGGACAGACACCAAAGGAGTGGGCTGGGGGAGAGGTCGGGCAGTGTAAGATATGACAGAACAATAACAATCTATAAAGTATTGAGGATTGGTGGGGATGGGAAAGCAGGGGAAGAGGGAAAAGGATCGGAAGCTGATATCAAGGGCTCAAGTGGAAAAGTGGATATTTGGAGAATGATAGCAGCGGTAGACATGTGAAGGTACTTGGCACAGTATATTTATTTATGTATTGTGAAAAATGATATAAGCCCCCAATAAAATGATTTTTTTAATAAAAAATAAATAAAGGAGCTTGATGTATAGGGCTTTCTGGTGGACTGCAGACCTGACGTTCAAAAGATGCTTTATGGGAAAAAGATGAAACTTTCTAATCCCTTTAAGATTTACAGTTTTATAAACATCATAGAGTTACTGGGAGTCAGAATTGACTCTATTATGCCAGACAGTTCTAGAAAACTTTAATTAAGGGGCCCTGATGGTGTAGTTTTTAAATATTTGATCACTAACCAATAGGTTGTTTGCTCAAACTCTCCTGCTCCTAAATAAAAAAACTTGGCAATCTGCTCCCCTGGGAATAATAGTTCATGGACACCAAGGGTCATTTCTAATCTAGCTTACGGTGTTGCTATGAGTAAGAATCAAATTGATGCGACAGCTTTCATTATGACAGATAATGATGTATCATGCCTCCCAAGCTGGAGACACAGGTTTGCTTATCAACTGATGTATTTTCTGCACGACCCCTCTGTCATTGTAGCATACGGTGCTTCTATGACCCTGAACAGATTTTAGCAGCACTTCCCACATAAAGTGGACTAAGCACAAAAAACCTACCATATGTTTAAAAAAACACCCAAGGAAAACCATGTAGATCTCAATAAGGAACACTGCATTACCTTGTACACCTGAAGTCGCCATATTTTGAGGGCTGATCTAATGGAAGCTATCAAAAAATAATGTCACCTTATTTATGGAAAAAAATCCTGTAATTAGAATGCAAAAAGAATACAGTGGTGCTGTAGGTGCCTAATTCTATTTTTCCAAAATTCTGTTAGTGAGCTGGAAAACTTAAAATCTTTTTTTTTATTTATCATTTTTCTTTTTTTTTTTCTTTTAATTTTCTTATTTAATCATTTGATTGGGGCTTGGACATCACTTTTCATAATACATAGTTACAGATACTGTGTTAAGCTCCTTCACGTGTCTGCTTTCATTAACATTCTCCAAATATCCTCTTTTCCACTCCGGCCCTTGATATGAACTTCTCTTCCTTACCCCTCCGTCCTTTTTAGCCCCTCCCCCAATCCTCATTACTTTATAAATTATTATTGTTTTGTCATATCTTACACTGCCCATCATCTCCCCCTGCCTACTCCTCCCTATGTCCTTTCTCTAGATAGGAGGCAGTCTGTAGATTCCCATAGTTAGCTCCCTCTCTCCACCCCACCTTCCTTCCATCCATCCAATAATTCCACCCTAACCACCAGCCCTGAGGGGTTCATCCACCCCGGGTTCCCTGTATTTCCAGTTCTCATCTCTGCCAGTGTACCACCTCCAGCCCAACTGGATTTGCAAGGTAGAGTTGGGACCATGATAGTTGGGGGGAGGAAACCTTCAGAAAGTAGAGGAAAGTTTTATGCTTCATTGCTGTCTCACTGCACCTTGACTGTCCCATCTCCTCACCATGACTCCCCTGTATTGGGGTGTCCAATTGCCCACAAGTGGGCCTTGGGTTCCCACCCTACTCTTCCCCTCATTCTTATTGATTTGATTCTTGTTCTTCGATGTTTGATATCTGTTACCTTTGATCCCTGGTAATCACACAGGTTGGTGTGCTTCTCCTATGTGGGCTTTGCTGCTTCTGCGCTAGATGGACACTTGTTCACCTTGAAGTCTTTGAGATCCCAGCTACTTTATCATTTGGTGGCTGGGCACCATCAGTTTCCTCCGCTCTGTCTGCCTCTGCACCCTTTTGTCCTAAGCGATCATTTTGGGAGGGTGGGCACATAATGATATGATTTTTGTTCTTTGATGCCTGATACCTGGTTCTTTCCACTCCTCATTGTCGCACAGCCTGGTGTGCTTCTTCAATGGTAGCTTTGCTGCTCTGTTTGGTTATCCTCAAGCCTTTAAGACCTCAGGCATTATATCTTTTGATAGCCATGTATCATCAGCTATCTTCACCACTGTTGCTCATGTCCCCACCTGTCCTCAGTGATCATCTCAGGAAGGTGCATACATAGTGATATAGTTTTTTCCTGTTTGATGCTCAAGACCTGATCTTTTTGACACCTCATGACCACACTAGCTGGTGTGCTTCTTCTGTGTGGATTTGGATACTTGTCAACTAGTTGACCGTTTGTTTATCTTCAGGCTTTGAGACCCCAGACTCTATATCTTTTGATATATAGGTGCCATCAGTTTTCTTCACCACATTTGCTTATGCACCTATTTGACTTAAAATCTTATACCTAAACTTAACTATATGCTTTAAGAAATTCAGTGAAAAGAACACAGATCTTCTTTGGAGAAGCAGAGACTGGCAGTGTTTTAGAGGTCTTATCATAAATGGGAGTTCTCATTGTGCAATAAGAAAGGGGGAACCCACCGGAGAGTAGTGATGCCAAAAAAAAAAACAAGAAAGGGGGAACCAATTAAAAATATCTAGCTATTACACCCTCCCTGGGAGATGGATAACAAAAATCTGGGTAAAGGGAGATGTCAGACAATGTGCGACATGACAAATTAGTGATAATTTATAAATTATCAAGATTTCGTGATGGAGGAGTGCAGGAAGGGAGGGAAAAAATGAGGAGCCGATGCCAAAGGTTCTAGTAGAAAGCAAATGTTTTGAGAATGATGACAGCAGCAAATGTATGAATGTGCTTGATGGATGTATGGATTGAGAAGTTGTATGAGCCCCCAATAGAATGATTTTTAAAAAAGAAAGGATAGAGAAATATTAAACATAGAAAGCATCAGCAATTGAGCTTTTGCTATATTTTCTGTTGTTGTTCTTGTTGGGTGTCTTTGACTTGGTTTCAGTGCAGCAATTCTATGTGTAACAGAACAAAGCACCATTCTGTGCATCATTATCACAATGGCTGTTATACTTAAGTCCATTTTTGCAGCCATTGTGCAATTTATTTTACTGAGACTCTTCCTCTTTCGTGCTACTTTACCTAATACAATATCCTTCTCCTGGGACTAGTCTTTCCTTGTGTCAAGTCCAAAATACATAAGGCAGAGTTTTGCCATCCTAGCAAATAAGGAATGACCTTGTTGCATTTCTGCCAGAAGAAATGTATTCATTCTTCTGAAAGTTCATGATATATTTGAACTTATCAGAAATACAATTATCAGTGTTTAGCAATAAGGTCAAAAATTTTCAAGGTATAATCTCTTTTTCTACAGTACCTTTTTTTACTTCATGGCAGCATACATGTTTGGTCTTTGATCTTTGAACGCTCCGTTACATGGCCCTTGACCTCTATTTTGCCTTAAAAATGTTACACATATCCTTTAACACACTGCCATTCATGAGGGTCAGCATTTCTGAAAGCATTTTATAAGTGAGCTATTTTAGAAGCAGGAACAAATAATCTCATGACTCACTACAAGGAAGAGCCAGGAGAGTGGACCACTTCTGAAATTCCTGTCCAGAGAAGTGGTGGCAAGAGCAGAAGGAACAAACAGAGACAGAGTAGAGGGATTCCCAGTCTTCAACAGAATCAGAAAGGCTGCGTGCCTTCAGGCAGGAGGCGAACTTGCAAAGCAAAATTGCCTTTGGGCATTTATCAGTGCTAAAGGAAATTTGAAGGAAGCCAGGTAGTGCTGTTGGGGAAGTGGTGGATGCCTTTTCAATATATAATTACTTCTCTTTTGGGGGGCATCGTTGCCCTCTGGTGGTCGTGGGAGCTACCCAGTGCTGCTCCTGAGAGCCGCCACCGGATTCGAACCACCAAGCCCACAGGCCACAGTCCCGCACTCAACCACTTACGCCACCGGGGATCAGCCTGCATAATTACTTCTTGATATAAAGTTCTTTCCTACAAGCAGATGAGTAGCATGGGATTTATTTCCTTAGTCTACCTGACCTAAAACAACCAGGGATGTGGACACCCTTGCTATCATGAAGAGTGCACTGGAAAGTGGTCTATTGCTAGTGCAGTTAGGTTCAAACTTGACAGCTATCTTTTGATCTACCTTTTGATACAGTTTAAATTTGCTTTTAGTATTTTAAATTTGTTTTAATATTTTGGCTTTTAATATTGGCTTTTCTGTTTTACTTTGGTACTTTTGTCAGTTTTGTGTTGTTTTATTTTTAATTTTTTTTCTGAATATGAGCTACAGGATAGGTAAATCTAAAGAGGCAGTAATTGAATTAATGTTTCCTTGGGGGTATGACAGAGGAGATTGGGGGGAAGTGGGAAGTTAATACCAATGACTGCAAGATGAAGAAAATATTCTAAACTTGATTGTGGTGGTTGTTGTTCAACAATTCTTGGACACTGGAACTAATGCAATGTATAATTTGTGGATTACATGCCAATAGAACTGTTAAAACTACTTCTCAAACATTATAAATGCCTGAAGAATGGAAACTGACCAATCCCCCATGAGAGAGACACAAACACTATTTGGGTGTTTCCACTCCGTTACTGGGTCAGAGTTACAAACACTGTGAATAGGAGAACCAGACCGACTAATTTTTCTTGCTAGTAATCAGAAGATATGTCAAACCCCCTTTGCTTTCAGCAAGTAAGATCATGTCACCTGCATTTTGCTAGGTGCAAATAAAATATTCTCCAATCCTGATTCTGAGTTCTTCTTAACATCGTCCGAATTCCTATATGATTTGCTTAGCACACAAATTGAATAAGTGTGGTGAAAGATACACACAGTTTTCCTGATTTTAAGTGATACAGGATTCTCTTGTTCTGTTAAAACAACTTCCTTGTGGTCTGTGTATAGGTTGTACTTGAAGACAATTAAGTGTTCTGGAATTCCATCCTTTGTAATGTGACCCATAGTTTCTTATGGTCCACACTGCTTAATGTATTTGCACAGTCAATAAAGCACAAGTAAATATCTTTCTGCCATTCTTTACTTTCAGTCAAGATCCATGTAATATCAGAAATGATACCACTTATCCCATGTTCTCATATGAATCCTGCTGTAATTTATGGAAGCATTCTGTCAATGTATTGCTGCAACCACTTAAAATATATATCCAGCAAATATTACTTGCATATGATATTAATGATATTTTCCAATAATTTTCCATTCTAAGGAGTCACCCTTTTATTTTTTGAATTTGTGTTAGTGCAGATGACTAAAGAAACAAATACAGAGACACTCATATGTGTATAAGAGAGAACTTCTTATCAAAGAGCAGTTGTGTATTGAGAAAACTCCCAGCCCATCTAGATGAAGTCCATCAGTCTGATACTAGCCCATGAATTCCTCTTCAGACTCACACGGCACATGCAACGATGCTGCATGCAGGGATATCACAATGCTGGTGGGTGGAAATTCCTCTGGGTCCATTGACAGTGGACGCATCTCCAGGATTCTGGCTGCCATCAGTGTGACTCCATGTGGCTTGGCAATGGGAATATGAAACAGAGAGAAAGTTTGTCCCACCTCCAGGGAGGAAAAAGGATTCCTCAGAGAAGTCCAATACCACAAAGAGGCAAGATTGGCTATGACCTTATCGACAGGTTAAGCTCCATCCTTCACTCTTAATTCCCTCAAGTTGACAGGAGATGATGCAACTACCATAGAATGAGAATAAAGGGAGATCTCTTTCAATCATTTATTCAGGTAGCTGTCTTCCATATTTCTTGACATAGACTAGTGAATGCAACCAATGCTACACAAGTTTGTTGAAGCAGTTAATGAATATTTTCTTAATTCTAGGAGCCTCATTTTTTTGTTTTTAAAGGTTAGAGAATGGTTAACGAAGAACACAGTGAAGAATTCATACCTTCTGATTACTGGCAAATAATAAATATACAACTATATGTCTATATAAGAAGTGCAGCAAGAATACTCCATAGATGTTAGGATGTGGGATTTCATCTGAAGTCTTTGGATATATGATTATGACAGACAAGTGCCACAAAAAGGCATCATATTTGGAAAGTAGAGGGTCAGTAAGTTAAGTTCAGATAAAGTAGAGGGTCAATGAGATGGATTCACACAGTACCTGCAACATAGGAATGGTTGGGAGAATAGCACAGGAACAGTTAATGTTTTGTTCCATTGTACATAGGGCCATTGTGAGTTAGAATTGACCCAATGGCACCTAAAATCACTAACAATTATTCCAATAGAAATATTATCAAAATATTGTTAAGAAAAAAGGAGTTTGAAATGCAAGGAAAGTAGGAATAGAAAAAGTTCCAGGGTGAATGTGTCATTTGTTCAAGTGTCTTAAGAGAGGGGAATGTGTTTTATAGACATGGATGGAGAAACAAAGTGGAAAGGGTGAATTTGAAATGCAAAGAAACATAAAAAAGAATTAGAGGCAGGAAATAGTGCAATTTATTTGGGATATCAGAAATAAATTTGGCTGGATATTGGGGCATATGTATGGACAATGTTCTTAAGTGGCAGACAAAAATTTTAGAAAAAATTAGTTTTGGTTATAAAATTTTCAGTGGTGAAATCTGCTAGGTAATGGGGAGCTACTAGATTTTGTGAGATGGACAATGATACACTTAGAGATGTGCTGTAGGAAGATTCATCTGGCAGTAGCAAGCAAAATTGATTCGACTAGAGAGAGACTGAAGACGAATTAAGAGGCTATTATGATAGTTCAGTTGAGAGGTAATGAGAGAAGGGGCCATGGGAATGGAACAGAAGAGACCAATTCAGGAGATTTAGGGAAGTCAAACCAATGGGAATTAGTGATTAATTGAAGGTATGTGGAAACACATGTAAAGGAGATAATGGTGCTAACAAGGTTTTAAGCTTCAGAGACTGAGAAAATGATGATAGCATTGGCAGAAAGCATGCATTCTATATGATCTATGGGCACTGCTCTGAAAGTCTCCTTTGAAATTGGCTTTAGAAATACTTGCAGTATTATGTAACTGGAAATGTAGATCGAGAGAAGAGAAAAGACGTCAGATATAGTGATGGGAAATTACTTTTAAGTAATAAAAAGTAAAGCTTTTCTGTGAGCATTTGAATTAATGAACTCATCACAGGAGAAACATGACTGGATAGCATTATTTCTTACAAGGAAATAGATGAAAACCAACTATCTAGAGTTTTCTCGGATTTCATCACTGCAGAAGCACCTAAGCAGACCTTTCTTTCACAGCACTGCTATGTTGGATTGAACCTCCAACTGAGAGGCTGACTAGCAAAATGCAAATCATTTATGTCATCCAGGGAAACTAATCAAAAGAGAAGGCATAGATGAACTGTGGAAAGGTAAATTGTGGAATAATCAACAGAACAAGATTTTTTCCCTTTTTTTCTATATGTGATATCACAAGACTTGTCAAAATTGTGCTTTGAAAGAACTTTGAATATTCATATGTCCATCTTACTAGCACAGTTATCAAAGAAATAAAGATACTCAGAAATCTTTAAAAACAACCAGGTGTACTAATTCCCCTGCATCTCCATGAAAAACGTATAAATAAAAAACCACCAAGTGTAAAGCCAACATGGCTTGCTTATGGTCAAGAGGCAGATGACCAACATCCCTCCACCCTGCATTGCCTATTCTGACACCAACCATCGATAATTATTGGTGATTGGAATCTAAATGTTGGAAACAGAGGATGGAACAGGAATGGGAAAAGGGGGTCTTGGTGATGGAAATAAGCCTTGAGATTGATTAATATAATTTTGAGAGACCAAAGATTTCTGCATCAAAAATGCCCTTTCTTCAACAACATGAAAGGTGTCTTCCTTTCGTGGAAAGGTGTCTTCCACGCACGTGGACTTCTCTAAATGGAATACACATAAAATCAACTATATCTTTGAGAAGAGACATTGGAGAAGCTCAATATCAACAGCTGAAAACAAGTGATGGGCAATTGTCAAACAGACCATACATTTATTATATTTAAATTCAGGCAGAAATTTTAGAAAATTAGAGCAAGTCAATGAGTGTCAAAATATGACCTTGATTATATCCCACTTGGACGTTGAGACCATCTCAAGAACATATTGCTGCATTGAACTAATATCAGAAAATAGCTGTGGTTACATTAAGAAGATCATGTGCTCACTTCAGCAGCACATGTATATGAAGAAGAGATCATATGCAAAGAGAGGGAAAATTCATTAGAAACATAAATAAAAAGAAAGAACAAAGTGTATGTCAGACAAGACTCTGAAGTTGCACTTAATTGTAGACTAAGTCAAATGAAAGAAATGATGAAGTAGCTGGGTTGAACAGAATACTTCAAAAGGTGGCTCTAAAAGAAAAAGTAAAATATTATAATTAAATATGCAATTATGTATGGTGATAAAACAACAAAAAAGAAAGAGTATAAGAGTATGTTCAGTATATCTTAAAAGAATTCAGGAAAAAAATTCAAGCCTTGAATTGTAAGCCTGAAAATTTCTTTGAGTAAAATTCTGAATAATGTAAGGAGATTACAAGAACATTGGAGGAAAACATAGAGACACAAAATCACTCCACCCCAAAGAACTAGATCACTTTTGATCATTCCAGGAGGTAGTATCAAAACAATAACCAATGGTACTGACGGAAGAAGTTCAAGCTATACTGAAAGTATTACTCATCGACAAAGCTCCAGGAATTGAGGGAATGCCAATTGAAATGTTTCAACGAGCTGATGAATGACTGGAAGCACTTAGTGGTCTATGCTAAAGATTTTGGAAAACAAATACTTGGCCAACTGACTGGAACAGATTTACATATGTGCCCATTCCAAAGAAAGGTGACACAACAGAATGCTCATATTATCAAACTATTCCATAGATATCATCTACAAGTATGTTTTTGCTAAAGATCATCCAACAATGGTTGACAGAGAGCTTCCAGAAGCTGAGGTCAGATTTATAAGAAGACACAGACCAAATGATATCATTACTAATGTCAGATGGATGTTGGCTGAAAACCAAGAATTCGGTGAAAGATGTTTACTTGTGTCTCATTGACTCAGTAAAGTCATTCACTGAGTGGGTTATAACAAATTAAGGATAACATTGAGAAGGTTGGAAGTTCCAGAACACTTGATTGTGCTCCTGTGGAACTTGTACCTGTAGGAAGAGGCAGTATGTGAACAGAACAAGGGGATACGGAATGGTTTAAAATCAGTCGAAATTGATTCAAGGTTGCACCCTCTCACCATATTGTTCAAACTGCCTGGTGAGCAAAAAATCAGAGAAGATGTATTATTATATGAAGAAGAATGTGGAATCAGGATTGAAGGGAGGTTTATTAACAATTTGCATTGTGAAATTACTCAACCTGACATTCTGAAAATGAGGAGAATATGAAGTCCTTGCTGATGGACTTGAAAATCAAGTCCTTGAAAATCAAGAATTGCAGCCTTCCATATTGATCACAACTCAATATAAGGAAAATAAAAAATTTCCTAACTTGACCAGTAAGTAACATCATGATAAATGAAGAAAAAAATGAAGTAGTTAAATGAAGTTGGACCCACCACCAATGCTCATACATTTAAGAGATCAAATGACACATTGCCCTGGTTAGATCTACTGCACATTAAAGGCACTGAAACCCAAAGAGGATAGTCTGATGCCCATGGAATGCCTGATGCATTGGATAGTATTTTCAGTCATCTCAAATGCACATGAAAATTGGACACTAAATAAGGAATACTTAAGAAGAATGGGTCCTTTTGAGTTGTAGAGTTGGCCGAAGATGTTAAAAGATCTATGGACTGCCAAAGGAAAAACATCTGTCCTGGATGAAGTCTTATCAGGATGGTCCTTTGAGGCAAGAAGACTTCAAAACTTAGTCTCCCATAATTTGGACAATTTATCAAGAGACCAGTCCTGAGGCAATGACTTCATCCTTGGAAAAGCAGAGTGACAGTGAAAAAGGGAAAGGCCTCCAACACATGACAAGATGAATGGATGCCATGACTGCAACCATGGACTCAAACGTAACAACGATTTTGTGGATGGCTATGTACTTGCTGACTCTTTGTTCTGCTGTACATAGGGTTGTTATGGATTGAAACAGACTTGATAGTGCTTTCAACAACAACCATAAAAGCAGAAAAAAGTCATAAGAGCAATGACAGAAGGACAATTTTTAAATGATATTTAAAATTCAACTAGTGGCCTTTCTTTATCCAGAGGAAAGAAGAGTGGTGACAACTGAAAGACACTTGGAAACAACCAGTCTAGGCGACCACTGAAGGATCATCTTCACAACCCTAAGACCAGAAGAACTAGTTGAGGTTCAGCTGCTCTTACCATTCTGAATGGGCCCTCATTGAATGCTACTGGAAAACATGAGCGAAAGATGTAGAATAGCTCAAAATCATGAAACAGATGAGGGTTACCTTCTGAAGAGTGATTGGCGTGACTCCCATGACGATGGTCCTTATCCTTAAGGGTTGGAGCAGGAATCACCTCTATCCTAAATGACTCAATCAATTGAAATAGACAAGCAGCATTTACCTAAGATCAAGTTCACAGGATTAGGAAAGAAGGAGGAATGGAACAAAAAGCATGAGGAAGTGGGATAGCAATGGTATGCTGAAGGTATTCTAATAAATGAGATAAATCAGAATGTTTATGAATTACTAAATGCTCTCTCAAACTTTACTTAGTTTATAAAAATTTTAAAAGAGATTAAGTAAATAATTCAAAGAATTAGAGATAAGGGAAGAGATATGCCACTTGCCACAAGGATTTTCAGCAGTAGAAATTCAGAAGTGACAAGGACTTTATCCCCAAACAACAGAAAAATGTTTTCTGCTAGACCTGGCCCTTTGAATTCAGACATCTACACTCCTCATCTATGAGAAAATAAATTTCAGTTTAAAAATCCTTAAAAAATTATAAAAATTATGTTTACATTTTTTATAATAGCAGGGTATTCTAAAGAGTTGAACAATGAAAGTTAATAATTTATAATTTATCAAGGATCCTTTAGGGTGGAGAAAAGGCATAAAAGGAGAAGTTGATACTAAGGGTTTAAATTAAAAGAAAACATTTTTGAAAGTATGATGGTAACATATGCATAAATGTGTTTGATGTGATTGATGCATGGATTACAATAAGAGTTGTAAGAACCCCCAACAAAGTCAATAAAAAAAGAGTTGCATATAGATTTTTAAAGATTCTTGTATATCACTGACTCTAATTCAGAATATAAATATAAATTTGACTATAACTTGGTATTTATAAATGTCAATTCAAATATAAATGGTATACCTAAATCTCCCTTTGTAACTAACCTGCCACACCACCTCTCAAAGTCAAATCAAACCCAAATCACCGCCATGAAGTCAATTCTGACTCACAGCGATCCTACAGGACAGAACAGAATTACCTTGATGTACTTCCGAGGCTGTGTTTCTTTAAAGAAGCAGTCAACCTCCTCTTCCTACCTCAGAATGACTGATGGGCTCAAACTGCGAGCCTGGTGGTTATCAGTTCTATGCCCAATCCACTCTCCCCGAGAGCCTTTACAATCTAAAAAATTCCCAGGAATCCTACCATTGTGATTTCTTCTCCAGTCAGTTGTTTTCTTTCATTTGGTTGACCAACATAACAGTATCCTAAATATTTATTCTTACAGCTAAAAAGCGTAAGATAGCATCTGTTGCTTCATTTCTTGAATGCTATAGTTCTAATGAGTAGGAGAAGTCGATAGACACACTAAAGCAAAACCCGAAAAACCCAAGCTCACTGCCATCGGGTTGCCACTGACTTGTACAGACCCTAAAAGATGGGGTAGAACTGCCCCTGTGAGTTTCCAAGACTCTTCACTCTTTTTGGGAGTACAAAACTCGCTCTGCCAAAGGAGCAGCTAGGGGTTAAATGTTTCTGACACCTTGCAGTTTAGCACGCCAGCCCCTCACTACTGCACCCCGAGGGCTTCTCTATAGCCACACAGATTATGTACATTTTAAGTTGCAGGTTTAGTGAAACGAAAGTTAAAACAGAAGTCAACTGACCTCAATTGATGCTCTACTATGTATTGTGTGACCCCAAGGCAGCAATTCACTTTTCAGAGCCTCGAGTTATCAACAGTGGCCATGTAAATTAAAATGCCTCTCACTGCCTTGCGGTGATTTAGATGTTCATAAGAAATGCTGTTTGCCAGAAATCTTTTGGAATAAACTACACAGTGCTACACAAATGTGAGACATTTTAATCCCTTTGGGTTAAATCATTAAATCTCTGGACAACTCTATTTAAATGCAAATACGTTGCATAAGAAGGTATAGCATTAGCACATATATTAGAATTTTAGTTTTGCATTAGGGTGTGTGGCCCTTTTGCTTTGGAGAGTTAACATCTGAGAACGAAGAAATAACGGGCGGCGAGTCCGTTACATTTCGAGAGAGGAGGTGAAAGATCAAGAAAGGAAGGAAAAAAGGAGGGCTTTGAGAGAGAGTCGGGGCCTGGGCAACTCATGTAAGTGTCAGTCCCAGGAAAAGTCACAAAGCTAGAGGTCCTTAAAGAGGCATAGCAAATCTAAAAAGCCAACAAGCTTTGAGCAGGGAGCTAATGCTGAAGTCAGGATCTACTTCCACAGCGGAGGGAGAATAGGCATGGGAGGGGTGAGGGGTTATGCTAGAAGGTAGCTCTATCTTGTCCCCAGATACAAAATGAAGGGATTAGCAGGCAGAGCTGAGCACCTATAAAACTCTCCAAGGGAAGCTATGTGGATATACCAAGCTGTGCGAAACACAAAGCAGCTGTACTCATCTTGGGTGGAAAGGGCCGCTGTATTCTTTTGTAGCCATAATGAATGACTGCTCCACAGATCTACATCCCCACAGGCCTTTAAATTTAGGTACTCCATTGTACCAAGAAAAGAACTGCAACCTGATAGGATTCCATTTGCACCTTAGACACTTCCAAGGCACGAACTGGCTATGACGTTGCCAAGAACAAACCCAGTGGGCACCAACTTTCGCAGCTGCTCAAATATGTCAAGACTGCAGGCAGATGGGGAAAGGAGTTAAGCCAAGGTTGGCCCAGTAGCTGTTTTGCATATTACTGATTCCATCCTTTGATGTAACTCAAGCTGAAGTGTTTGGGACAATCCAGGACCCAGGAATCACCCAACAAATAGGAAGGAAGGAGGCTCTTCTCATAAAGACGCGTCTACAGTGACTTGGCATACTGTGCTGCGTGTTGGCTGACACTTCTCAAGATCAGCAGTTCAAATCCACCAGCCCCTGGAGAAAAATATCAGTTTATAATCCCACGAACTGCAATTGTCTTGGGCTAAGGGTGCCTACGAGTTGGCTTGATGGCATCGAGTTTTTTGAGTCTTGTCATTTAGCAAGCCTTGGAGCTGCTAGGATTAAAAGCACTGTCTGTGGGTCCTTCGACTTGGCTTGTGCCTCTCAATTTAAAAGATGCACTTTTTCCACTAGTGGAATTGTCAGTCTCGAAACCTCCCACACTCTCAAATCTCCAACCAGGCTTATGTGAGAATGAGCTTCTGCTCAGGTGTATGGGCACTTCCTGTGTGCGTGCTAGGGTCTTTCTGTAAAGATTCCTATTGAAACAAGCAGGAAGAGGAATACAAGAAAATCATAAGAAAAGAAAATCTTGTTTCAAGAACTATTATCTATGGGGATTCTTTTTCAGCCATACTTCCTCCAAGGAGAAATGATTTCCAAATGCAAAATTAATTTTACACAAGGCTTCTGTACTTGTCTCCACATTCATAACTAACACTTGGGAGTGAGAAATAAAATCATCTCTTTAGAATTCATTTTATTTCTTTTAAACATTAATTAATTAACAAACATTTCGGAAACATGGAAGATTCCCATGGCAGCAAACTAAACATACACATAAAGGTGCAAAGGGGATAACGAACTCTCCTTCATCCTGGCTCATGTCACTGGTTCCTTCCCTAGGAGTTACCACTGTTATTTATTTCAGAGATGATTCACATTTTCTTGTTTATCTTTCTTTATACTCACTTCATGGCATATGATCAATACTCTTCTTTATCTGGTTTTCATTCTAAATCTTTAGCTAACTCTACATAGTGATGATTTTTTTGTCTTCTGAGCTGTTTATATTTCTCTTTTATTTCTAATAACTGAACAGTAGTCGCTTATGTGATTACAGTACTGCTTATTTAACCAACCCCAATTTGCTTGAAACGTGCTTTCTTCTACATGTTTTTCTATTATTAATTTGTAGGAGCTTCTATATTGATTAATAGATGGACGAATTGAAAGTATTCTTTTTCCACGTGTTTGTTGTTTTATTTTGGAAAATAGATGATCTTTATTAATAATATTTTATTGTCATGATAATTTTTATAACCACTAGAATCATATTTACAAATAACTTATTTTGAGGATTATTCTGTTATACTTTTCTATATCTATGACTTCATGTTTTTTCATATAAAATACATCTGAAATCTAGTTTGGTTTAAGAAATTAGGAAAGTATCCATAAAATTTTTCCCATCCGTGTCACTAATTGTTCAAATAACATTGGTTTAGTAACTCATGTTATTGACCTTACGACTGTATCTACTGCCATAGAGAAAATTTAGTTTTCTAGCAACTCTATAAAAACAATTCTGTACATCCTTATTGGAGCAACCTCATCTCCCTGCCGAGAAGGTGGTGGGTTTAAATTTCTAATCATGCTGTTGGCAATTCAAACTAAACTCACACTACCAGCAGTTCTCCAATCATAACCATATTCCTTTCAATATGTGTACATATCCCAGGCTTCTTGTGAATTATTCTGTTCCATGAGTCTGTTTATTTTTGTCCAGTATCAGTCTGTTTTCCTATTTTAACTTAATAATAAATTATGGTATTTGATCAGACTGATCTTTTTGTACCTCTCTCCCTATGTACAAAACACTTTGTGTATTTTCATATGCTTGTGTTCATATACCACAAAATCTCCTATATTTGAAATTTTCTATTGTAATTTTGATAGACTATTAAATTATAGGCCAAAGTTTTTATGGATTTTCAATAACTTAAGTAATACAATATGAGAGTAATATTAAGTATTAAATCAGATCAGTGGTGGGATTCAAATAATTAATTTTAAGTATAAAAAATGATGTTCCAAAAGATAGCTTATTCTTTCTAATTGTTAATATTTATATAAAAACAATAAAGAGGTATGCAAAACTAGACTATGCTATCAGAAAGTTTTAAAATTAATATAAATGAAAAACAATAAGGAATATCTAACCGAAACAATACAACTGTTATTTAAAATCATTTACTATTGCTTCTTGATTGGCATCTTCACTTGCAATATTCATTGCTTTTATACAAGCATCCTTGTGTGATTTCACATTAACCTTCTTCCCACCGTAGGTGCAGAATCCCATTCCTTTACACAATTAGACAATTGCGTTTGTGCTTGATATATTAGAAACAGACGACTTCTTTCTCTCATCTTTAAATGTATCATGTTCATCTTTGAAAAATCCTTTCCCACTTCTTTTGAGCTTACAGTGATTGTTTGACAACATGTTTAGTTTTTAGACATGCTCAGAAATAGCATAGTTCATTCATAGTATCTCACGGGCATTTGGGGCATAACACAAAGCTGAGTTGAATATCAGGGCATCACTGCCCCATTATTTGGCATTTTTTCTCTTTACATTAGATGTTTGTTTATAGAAATAGCACAAAGCAATATACTTTGGATCCAAATTGAAATATTCTTAAACAGACATAAATTAACATTCTTATCTCCTTATTATGCTTAAATATAGGTATTATATTTTATCAAAAGTTTTATTAAATGAGTAAGTAAGTTTTGCAAGCATAGTTCTTATTTTTTATACTGATGGGCATAATGAACTTTATTGTGCTCCTTTAGTCTATATTGTGGCTCAGATGAACATTAATAAAGAGTAATGAGTACCAAGTTAAAAATTCCACATTTGAGAGACCCCTGTACAAGTGCCGTTTTAACAACCAGTTCACCAAACCCAACCAAAAATTAGATATCTCTTCTGCTGCAATGGTGCGAATGAACGGATCCTAACACTAGGCATGACCTATCACAATGCACTCATGACAAGAGGCCACTTAAAATGTACATTTTCCCTTGACCTTTTCATTTCCAACTCCCTGCTTGGACATTTCCCTATTCATAAGGCCTTGCAATTTTTGCACTGTCTTGTTCATATGTCCTTGTAATGCTTTGGAGAGATGCAGAATGAAATATATTTTTCTGAAAAATGAGAACTCTCAGTACCTGGTGGAATTTCCAATACCATAACTAACAGAAAGAGCAAGAACATTTTTTAAAAAATCAGAATTATTGCATATAAAGTGAAGGCCAGGATAGGTTAAGGGAAAGAAAGGGCTGGTGAAATGGAAGGTGGATCATTAGATAGATCCCTATTTCATATTCTTAAACAGCCCTAAATTAATATTCTGATATTCTTTTTATGTTTGAATATCAATATGACATTTTAATTACAGCATACTTTGATAACTATAATTTTAAAAGTATATAGTTCCTTATTGTTATCTTAATATTTCTATCCTGCTGTTCCTTACTCTCCCACTTTCTCTCCTCCTCCATCTTCACAATAAAAACCTCAACAAACAGAACTTTTCCTGGCTTGGTTTGAAGTTTAGCAGACTCATAATACATGAATGCACTTAAGTGAATTTGTCCACAACACAATGATTTGAAGAAAGGAAAATAAAATCTGATCTCTGAAGAAACCTCTCATTTTGCTTAAAACCTGTTCTGTAAACCCGCAAAAAAAAAAAAAAAAAAAACTGCATTACAGAGTGAGACCAGAGGTGGAAAAAATTAAAGAAACAGCAACCAAGGACAAGAATCACTCACAGTAATTAAACAGTGTGGAGTGAAAATTGAGAAACAGCTGATTTAGTATATTTATAAGGCACTAATTCAAAAAAAGAGCAAACTATAAACAAGATTATTTTGATATACCAACCACTATATACCTCACCTTTTCTTATATCCTTTTGCACATATTTAATAGAATTTATCTATCATTTTTCATCACACTCAGATGATGAAGAGATAAAAACAAGGCTGCAGCTTATAGCTGTAGTTAAAGAAGAACCTGGATTTCTGCATGAAAATTAATATTTTTTCATTTAATGACAATAATTTGGCAGTATAATGTAGATTAACTCTTGGAACTCAGAGTTCTGCAACTGTTCTTTCTTAGGCTTCAATTTAGACACAAGTCTTGGAGCACTTACACCTTCTCTGTGTCACTTACTAATTTAGAAAACAAAAAAGGTCATTTTAAATAAGAAAACATTAATTGTAAAAGGATTCTATAGTTGACATTATCAAGAGACAAGCTCAGTATTTCAGATCAACTTATGATTCTTTTAATTTATTTTCTCTTATCTAAATACCCCTTTTCCTCTCCTCCTACAGTTAGTGAGAAAGGCGGTCACTTAAAAAAGAATTAAAACTTAATCAGAGGCTGAGCCCCGGTGGTGTAGTGGTTGTGCGCGGGACTGCGGCCCACGGGGACGGAGGTTCAATTCCAGCAGTGGGGCTGGACCTCCTCCTCCCACCGCCGGAGAGCAGTGATGCCCCCCCCCAAAAAAAAAAAAAAAACTTAATCATAGGTCTTGTGAACAATTGCCATTTAGTCAATTCTCATGCATAGTAACCCCATGTGTGTCAGAGTTAAACTATGTTCCAGATGAGTAAAGTTTGGTTTTGGGGGGCCTTTTTTGGAAGTAATTAGATCTTTCTTTTCAGGTATTTCTGTGCAAACTTTTCCTTCCAACTTTTTAACAGCTGTGCACATGAATCCTTTGCACCGTTCTAAGACTCCTCTGAGATCTTATTTTTCTTTGATGCCATTGAGTTGATCACCAATTCCTGATCCTCAAAGTTTTCACTGACTAATTTTCTCAAGGCTTTTCTTACAATGTGGTCTTAGCTTGGAAGCTGTACGGAAATGTCTTCACTTTCGTAGCATTACCCAGGTCATGGTTGCAAATGAGGTTCATCCTCACAGTTAAACTGGCATCTTGTATGGAAGGGAAATGTTTTACCACTGAACCTTCACTACCCTTTTAAGGTTTAAGTTTCGGGATCATTGCACATGAATCCTAATATTTATCTTTTTTATCCATTTTCTTTGTACCTATAGAAGTCCAGCCCTTACCAACAGCCCACTTCTAATAGAGAAAATTGTTCAGCTGTCTCTTTTTAAAAACATTTAACTAGCGATCTCTTTTTTCCCCCAGTGACTTTATTGGAGGTTCTTACAGCTCTTATAACATTCAATATATCATTTGTATCATGCATATTTATACACATGTTGCCATATTCATTTCCAAATATTTTCTACTTGAGCCTTTGGTATAAGCTCCTCTTCCCCCCCCCTTCTTTTTTATTTACTTTTTAATAAATCATTTTATTGGGGGCTCATACAACTCCCATCATGATGCATATGTACATCAATTGTATGCAGATCACATTTGCATACTTGTTGCCATCATCACTCTCACAACATCTTCCCTCCACTTAGGCCCCCACTACCAGATCCCCATGTTTCTTCCCTCCCTCCACCCCTCCCCCACGAACCCTTAATAATTTACAAATTGTTATTACTTTTTCGTATCACACACTGTCCAACGTGTCCCTTCACTCACTTCCCCATTGTCCATACCCCAGAGAGGAGGTTGTATGTAGATCCCTGATATTGGTTTCCCTTTCTATTCTACCATCCCTCCACCCTCCCAGTATCACTACTCCCATCATTAGTCCTGAGGGAACATCTATCCTAAATTCCCCATATGTATGATGGGAAGATATGAC